>JAOTNS010003829.1:0-223498 GCA_028476615.1 Culter alburnus | reverse complement strand
AGTATATACATTTAAAAGACAAAAACAAATACAGTTAATAACTGCACATAACCTCCGGAAAATCCCAATAAAACATACATGTAAATATGTCTTTAATTATTAATTCAGCAGTCAACATTTATTAGTTTAAAATGCCAGCAACACAAAACAAACGCGCCAAGAGAACACCTAGCGTGCGCCACTAATGAGTGTCCCGCCAGAAACAAACCCTACATACTTTAGTTCCGGGAATAAACTATGACTATTTAGCTATGACTAAATGTAAATGAACTATAAAAATCAGAAAACGGTTTAGATCAAATTAAATTTATTAGTGGTAGTAAGTCTATTTCCACATTTGATTAGACGGATCTATGTAATTAATGGCTAAATAATCATGTGCCATTCCAATTATTTGTCACAAAGCTGCAGATGGCAGATTATGATATTACAGTGTAAATTATGACAGTATTAAATCACGTTTAATTCAAATTCAGAGTACTTCTTGTTTACTCTAATGGAGCCTGATTTATTTAGTTTACCCCTAAATGTTAATTAATGCATTAATTATCAAACATGTATTAACGCGTAGTTAAGGCTGCTGTTTTCATGCATGAATCACTATGACTCCTGTCGTAGTTAAGGATCACTCTTCATTAGTTCATGATTAGTTCATATCTTAACTAATCATGAGTTCATGTTGAAGTAACTATTAATTCAGGTATTAGTTCATGGTTATTCATGTACTGTTATTGTAAAGTGTTACCGGTAATCGTTATCTAGCAGTTACTAATTATTTTTATGGGTATAAAATAGGCTAATAATAATTAGCAGGACAAAACTAATGATAGCCTACTCTAATTACAGCAGTCGATCTCCTGTAATGTTAGTTGAACTTGATTTAAAATGGCAGGGCAGTTTCTGACATTTTAGAGTTGTTTAGTCAGTGGTATATTATATTGAGTTTATCTACTAAATTTGCTGTTTTTATTGCTCTAGAAACAGAATAGCCTATTATTTTATAGGTAGAATTTTAAATTGTGTATAATTTATATAGCCTACTGAAAATAAATCAATGATGACGCAGTCGTCTGGGCGGAAGTTTGATACTGTGACTCCGCCTCCGGACTCCACTGACGATTCTTTCTGCGCATGCCCAGGCTTCAAACTTACGTTTTTGTGTAACGTGTCAGCGCCCATCATCGTACATTTTACATTTAGTTCATTACAATGGAAGGAAGCGGTGTCGTGTCATCCATCTTTTTTTACAGTCTATGGTTGAACCATAGACTGTAAAAAAATATGGACGTAGTGTCCGTGACGTCACCCGTAGATTTCTGAAGAGCAGTTTCGAGGCGAAAATGAGGCAGCTGCCATCTTAGCTGCGCGTCACCACACGTCACTCCCGGATAACTGAAAATGGGCAAAGAGGCGGGACGAAGTTGGAGCTGATGTGACTGGTTGCTGAAACCACGCCGCCTAGCTCGACGTGACCATGTTAGCAGGCAAAGGAGATACTATCTAAAATTTTAATATTCTAATGATATAACTTATCTTTATTAGTTTATAAAGATAAGTTATATCATTAGAAGGTTCTAAAGGTTTACTGTCAATCTACGGCGTCTTTTTTATGATATGCTCCAAATTTGTGTGAGGTTTGCATGTCAACACACGAAAAATCAAACCTTTTAAAGGTGCCCTAGAATTAAAAATTGAATTTACCTCGGCATAGTTAAATAACAAGAGTTCAGTACATGGAAATGACATACAGTGAGTCTCAAACACCATTGTTTCCTCCTCCTTATATAAATCTCATTTGTTTAAAAGACCTCCGAAGAACAGGCGAATCTCAACATAACACCGACTGTTACGTAACAATCGGGGTGTACGCCCAAATATTTGTATATGCCAGCCCACGGTCCCAACATTATCAATATGAAAGGCATTAGACAAGGGCAGCCAGTATTAACGTCTGGATCTGTGCACAGCTGAATCATCAGACTAGGTAAGCAAGCAAGGACAATAGTGAAAAATGGCAGATGGAGCAATAATAACTGACTCATGATAACATGTTATTTTTAGTGATATTTGTAAATTGTCTTTCTAAATGTTTCGTTAACATGTTGCTAATGTACTGTTAAATGTGGTTAAAGTTACCATCGTTTCTTACTGTATTCACGGAGACAAGAGCCTTCGTTATTTTCATTTTTAAACACTTGCAGTCTGTATAATTCATAAACACAACTTCATTCTTTATAAATCTCTCCAACAGTGTGTAATGTTAGCTTTAGCCACGGAGCACTATCAAACTCATTCAGAATCAAATGTAAACATCCAAATAAATACCATACTTATGCGATTAGACATGCAGCATGACAAACACTTTGTAAAGATCCATTTTGAGGGTTATATTAGCTGTGTGAACTTTATGCTGTTTATGCTGTGTAAAGCAAGCCCGAGCTCCAGGGGCGGGGAGCGCAAGATTTAAAGGGGCCGCAGCATGAATCGGTGCATAGTTAATGATACCCAAAATAGGCAGTTAAAAAAAATAATTTAAAAAATCTATGGGGTATTTTGAGCTGAAACTTCACAGACACATTCAGGGGACACCTTAGACTTATATTACATCTTGTAAAAAAACGTTCGATGGCACCTTTAAAATGAAATAGATCACGACATGAATCCATCTGTTGCACTTGGGTAAAATGTCCATGGGTGTCCATTAAAAACAAAATGGACGCTCCTATGCAGCAGTTTATTGACCATATTCTTTTAACAGTTTTAATTTCAGTTACTGTGTGTGTGAAGAACGATTCATAACGCTCTGTTCTCCAGTGTTGTGATCTAACAGACACTGTTTGAGATGTGTGCGCACTGCTTTTTGCAAGGCTTTAAACACAAGCAAATTATAAACTTTCGTGAAGATCCAGTACTGGCCAGTGACAGTTCCATCTACTGTCCCGAGCGTCTTTCACAAGTTCTGAAAGGTAGTTTAAATGAGAATAGAGTTCCTCAGGGATGACGCATTTTTGTAGGCAAAACCCGGAAGCGAGTTAGCATTTTAGGGCTTCCGGTTCCAACGCCGTAAAGTCTATGGGTTTTTTTAATGGGTTTTTGCTAAATCGCCTGAAATAAGGTCTGTGGTTAACAAAGCCTCTAAATATTTTCACGTTTTGATCTATGACATAAAACACACCAGTTATAACCCACTTGTGATTTTTTTAAACTTTTACTGTGTCTTAAAATCAGCGGTTGCTAACAAGTTGCTAAAAGGGACTACTTCCTTTGGCGGGGACTTTAGACGTCATCATTAAAAACGGGACATTTGGACAGCATTTCTCATGAAAAAGTGGATAAGTATTCATACACAGCACAGATCATAATCAGCGAGCATGTTTTTAAATAAAGTTGTTTTCTAAATAAAGTTTGAGGACGCTTGGTGGTGGTGACGTTGATCCGCGACCATGGTGTGCTGTAGTCCGTTTATAGCCTACTGTTAGCCTTTTATATCTGCCGACTTTATTTAGGCTTCAAAATGTATAAATGTTGTGTTAACTTGTAAAGATTATCTTGATAGACAAAACGTCATAACCCTTTGTTAAACACAGAGCTTATTTTCTGCGATTTTCCAAAAGTTTATGGGAAAAATGTTTAGGCTTTCAACCGAGGGAACCCGTGCGCCGCTAACTTCTGGGTTGACCTACAAAACGCGTCATCCCTGAGGTACTCTATGCACGCATTGGCGATAATGCATAGACTGATATTGTGTAAAAATGTGGAGAGTGTTAAAACAAAGGTGCCTCTATAAATAGCCCACAGGTATCGATTTTTTGCACGTTGCATCGATGCATCGGATCGTTAGACATTAGATCGATATATCGATCTATATCGATGTATTGTTACACCCCTACCTAAAACTGATCTTCTGAAAACACTATGCAGGTTGGGTGGACATAAGCGTCCTGTTCTGTTCCTATGTCTTTTAATCTACAACCTAATTTCAGTTTATTGCTAGGAAAACAGACGTAAACACCATCAAAAATTAAACTAAAACATAATTTGATCATTAGAGGTAGTAGTAATAGTACAGCAGAAATAAATTATGCCCGTAATGCGCTATAGCCAAAAAATGAAAATTACTATTGCTATTAGGGTTAATTTTCACGTCCTCTGTTTAAAGAAAATTATGGTTTGATAATCCATAAATCACTTTATCACACTAAAGTTTCTGCTAAAATAGTTATTATAGTTATTGTCCCTAACTGTTAGCTATCATTTCACATTAAAATACCAATCGTTACGTTTTTCCCCTGACATCAGAAAATAGAACATGGAGATAAATTTTACAGCTCATTCAGTCAAACTGAAGAAAAAGTTGGATACCAGAAACCGTATACTGCATGTGCAATTACAGTGCCATCAAGTGTCATAACTGGCAATGCACCTTTCCTAGAATAAAAGCTTTGTACATCAGTGTTGAAAACGCATTCTAGAATACCCTGCAAACAAGCCTGCACTGGCCCTTTACGGGCCCACTTAGTGCTGCCAGCACAGAGCCCCTGAGAATTTGCTCATTGGCAAAACATTGGCCCCTTTAACACTGGCCCTGCACGTACAGCCCTCACTTAGCCTCCAGGAATCCTTCGCACTGACTTATTGAAAATAATAAAGTCTGAAGTCACCGTTATGGAGGTAAGTGCTTGCTTTAGTTGGGCATTTGACCCTTGACTTCTTAACTTTAATGTTTTTCTGGTTGCTGTAACTGTGTGTTTCTGAAACACAATTGTTATAGCAGAAGTTGTGAGAAGAAAAACTGATCTGATAATTCAGTGTCCTGATTCACTGATCTCACCCAGAGTCTGATCTCTGAGGACATTATTTAGATTTAATA
Organism: Culter alburnus; assembly: GCA_028476615.1. Taxonomy (NCBI): domain Eukaryota; kingdom Metazoa; phylum Chordata; class Actinopteri; order Cypriniformes; family Xenocyprididae; genus Culter; species Culter alburnus. The sequence continues at coordinate 218,628 of JAOTNS010003829.1, read as the reverse complement.
ATTTTACTTTATAGGAGCTCTAGAATACCACTGCATGAAATTTTGCCCTGCTTTAGTATTTTGAACGTTTTTAAGTTATTATGCGGAAATCATTCAGACAGGATCATGTAGACTCACACAGACATCAAGAATCAGCGTATGAACCTATAACAGTACTAAGGCTTTGTGGAGCTGCTCGTGCAGGGACAGAGTTAAGGGGCCAACGTTTTGCCAATGAGCAAATTCTCAGGTGCCCTGCGCTGGCAGCCCTAAGAGGCTTGTTTGCAGGGTGTACAGAGACACAATGATCACTGCAATCATGATTCAATGCTAACAATGCCCTTTATTTCTGATAACAAACTCAAAAATCATTTTGTGACAAATTCGAGAACTCCGGCAGTTATAAATGAATCAGATCTGTTTTTAATGGCAATTATCACATGAACATACACAGATTTTTCAAGTTCCTAGAAAAGAAAATAGTTTATGTGTGTTGAACTTTAAAGCACATTTTCCTTGTCTGATGCAAAGGTAAAAACAACAACAACAAAAAAAGAAAATGCCTGAAAATATTCTGATTTGAGTGCACAATATTTGTCTTACAAAAACCCCTGAAACATCAGTGTTAGTGGATCTAAAACATACATGTCCAGTTCTTGCTGATTTTTGGTAAAAAAAACAAAACAAACAAAAAAACAAAAAAAAACAAAACTGTAGTACACGCTTTTATGAGGAGTCTGGCATCTGACAGTATTTTAGCTCTGACTTTAAAATAACTTTCCTTAAAACATTTACATGACACAAATAGACACATGATATTGTGTACTAAACAGTATCCCGACAGTCCAGCTTCAGTGTTCAGAGAGAGCTCTGGGCCGCATTAAATATCTGATGAACCTGAAAAGAAAGAGAGACAGATTTGTATAATTAGAGGTATTTTTACCTTGTTCAAGTCAAGTCACCTTTATTTATATAGCACTTTTTACAATACAGATTGTTTTAAAGCAACTTTTACTGATTACAGGAAATTAATGCAACAAAGATTGTTTGGGCTGTACAGCAGCTCTAGAAGAAAGTCATTGTCCAGTTCAAGTAAGTTCAGCATTGATTAATGTTCGTTGTAAAAATCATTAATTATTAATTTCCAAATGAGCAAATAGACAAGAGTTTCCACCCCAAATATTTGTTGATGATACACCATCATCAAATTAAACAACAATCTTCAGCCCTGGGATAAAATGAAAAATGAGAAATTAACATTAATCAAACCTACTTATCCTGTTTTAGTAAACTCCTGTCTGTAAGAACAAGGCAGGAGAAACCAGACTGACCACGCAGAATAGTCAAGTGTAGGCGATCATCTCAATCACACAGTGATAATATTCTACAAACACATAAAACACAATCAAATATACAGCACAGCTAAATATGCTTCATGAATACAACTAAACATGAATACAGGAAAACATGAATAGACTAAAAGAGACAGATGGAGAAATCAAACAGAATGGACAAATTATGTGAAGGAATCTTGAATCTTTACCTTGAACGCCCCACAAGTCTCCATCTTCCTCCTTACATGAAATCAAACAGCTCTGCAGTAAAATAAACTAATAAACATCTCAGTAAATATCACAAATGCTATGTGCCATAATTACAGGTAAGAAGACTGAACATTACAATTTTAAAGTACAAAAGTACAAAGTTCAAGTAGACAAAGAAAAACAATGTTTCGTTTGTGCACATTTCAACAATGAAGACAATAATGAACAAACAACTGAAAAATATAACAAAAGTGTAAATTGTGCTGTAACATTTCTCCTGACAAATACATTATGTACTTTCACAAGTTAAACACCAGAAAAACAACATTTAATAGCTAGATGCATACTAGCTTATGCATCCAGTTACAGACACAGAACATAATAATGCTTTCATTAACTTTAAAATAAGTACACTTCCAAGCTGGTTTAGTGCTGGTCCAAGCTGTTTACAGCAAAAATGCTGAGCTTACTGATGAAGCTGGGTAAACAAATGAGGCTTTAGTCAACAAGCCTGGTAAGGACACCGGCACATTAGCATCCCTGCACTCAAATCTTTTCAGTATAGATGTTTCTCTGTTGCCAAGATGCCAAATATGTCTTTCAACAGTATCTGTATAACAGACAATTCATTCAGTACCCAAATGTTGTTTAAATACGAGATGTCCCAGGTAAACTTAAGTCAGGTACGTAGGGGAAAATCTACCACACCTGGCTGCATCCGAAACTTGTTCCCTCTACCTTAAACGTGCCTTGATGCCTTTCTACCTTGGAATGTAGCCTCTGAAGGCAGCATTTATTAGTTTTTGGATATAGCGGCTGACAAGAACAAGAGAAAAATGCTCTCTGCTCATGTCTGAATAAACCCTCTACAGTTTGATACTAAAAATGTCAAGCACTCTTCATGCTTTGTTTGCTTTTAATGTTCCTCACTTTGTCTTGTTATTACTTAATTGAAAAACTAGGCTTCTGAAAATACTGAAAATATTGAGCTTCTGCAGCAATAGTAAATCACCCAAATAGCTGCAGCCCCAGCAGAACAGAAACACCAACAACACCACCACACACAACAGCGGAATATATTCCTACTATAACACCTGAAGACAGACCCGAAGCTGTAATCATTATTATTAGAGATCAACAGATAACTGATTTTACCAATATTTTAGAGTGATACTTGGTCAGTTTTAATGATAACCGAGTAAACTGATAATGACACCATCTGGAGGGTTTTGAAGAACCTAAAACTACCTCAACAGGAAACAGCAATGATCATGGGCAAACTGACTAATAGTATGCATTCTCATGTTAACCCTCTACAGCCAGAAAGTTTTCTTAAGCCCCCCTATGTCTTAAATGATCTTAAATAATCTTTAAATGATTACAACCAATTAGAAAGGTCGAGAAAGTACCAAATAACAGTCCAGTAAGGTGTTGGAGTCAATATCAAGCACCATTAAGAGGTTGGGACGTCCTGTTCTGACACATGGTCACAGGAGCACATGGTGTGAGAAGAAGGCAAGATTATTTGCTTTAGTAATCTTATTTAAAACGACATGAACTGTACATAAAAATATGTGTGCGTGTTGAAGGTGTAGAGAAGCCTTTTGTCAGGTTTTATGAAGTTTTTTTTATTTGCATGTTCAGAAATTCAGTTTTTATTTTCGTTGCCTCAGGGCAACGTTGTGCGATAAGGGGTACTTTTCGAGAGGTTTTTAGACAGTACTCTCATTGGCCACAATGTATTATAAGAAGGGAAGATGCAAGGTTCCTGGGTGTGCAGGAACACCAAAATGATGTGCAAAATTGTGACATACACCACTATGTCACAGCAGAGAGAACTGCTTTTTGAAGTTTCGTACGGAATGAAATCTTATCACATGAAGTACATTATATGGCATAGCACACTACATGATACAGACCTATGCATGTATCAAATTCAATATATCAATGTCTTTCAAGTGTTTTTCCCTTTTTACTTAATGATTTCTTGAATTTTTAAAAAAAAAAAAATTGATTTTGATGATAATTTTCTCTATGACTCTGTACCATTGTCACACAACGTTGCCCGAAAAAATATTTGGGGGTTGGGGGAGGGTGGGGGAATTATTTTTTTTTTAATCGATAAAATGTTCCCAAATGGACCAAAAAATGATGTGGAATTTTTTTTTCATGTGCCATCAACATGTGTGCAGTAGAGGGTTAATAACATTAGTCTTGAAAACACAAAACAGCATGTTTGTTGTGAAAATTGTGTCTCACTTGACATTGTGATGGAAATGTAATGGCCTCAGAAAATCAAAAGGGTCACGGAAGTGTTACTTGTATCTTGTTTCACAGATAGTTTGTTTCTGTACTGTTTCTATATAAAAAAGTCGATACAATGTAAAGTATATGCCCTGGCTCTTGTTTTAAATTATTTTGTTCCGTTATTATGCTTGTTGTTGTCATCTGTTGACGTTGTACAAGTAGAATGCGACAGTTACATCATGTCTACACCGAACGCAAGAGGCACGACGCAATGCATCAAAAGACAATAGAACCCATTATAATCCATGATATTGTCTACACTGTATGCGGCGCTGGGTAAAAAGTGACAGTGGCGAGCGCTGAAAAAAAAAACATTTTTTTAAATTGTTTTCTATTGCCAGTGAGGGTTTTGCGCACTGTTTATGCACCCCGGGCGCCTTGCATTTTAGCCGCCTGTTGCACCTCGAGTTTTTGTAGGAGCGTTTTGAGCACATGAAGTTGAAAAAAAATAAAACACAACTCTGAGCAGAAAAGCACCCAACGTTTTCTAAATTAAAAAAGGTCAACCAAAAAAAAAAGAGATCCTTTCTAATCATTGTTGTTGACGCTGTACGTCCTACGCCTTTCCTATTCAATTTACAGAACTGACGCAACTCCAGATTATGTTCATCAGGAACAAGAAAGTCACAAACACCTAGGATGGCTTGAGGGTGAGTAAAGCTTAGGCTAATTTTCATTTGAAAGTGAACTAATCCTTTAAGTAAGAGTGCTTACGCAATGGTCTAGACTCCAGTGCGCACATATTTACTCCGAGTTTTTTTTTTTTTTATAAATCCCAATATTTGCATGGAAAATTGCATGCATTTCAATGCCCATTTTGTGCTTATGCAACGTTTATATATCAGGCACCACAGGGCTCACGTGTGGTTTGAGGATAGTAGCTTCTTGACAGGATGCCATCACCATACTTCGAGAGGGGAATTACTTTAAAGAATTGGATTTTATATTATTTGGGAAGGGAATTACCCCGAGATGCTGTTGTATTGTATTATATTATATTGACAACTAAAGGTTGTCTGAATTGACTGTTGTACATAAGTCAGATTATTTTTGTATTAAGTAGGTTAATCCATGTTAAGAATTTCCATGACAACGTGTATCATTTATATTTTAATATTGAGTCAAAGCTCACTTTTTCAAACAGGCCAAAGAAAACAAAAATATTGAACTGTTTTCTAAAACTGCAAAGAAAAGTGAATGACTGAATGACTAAATTAGACTCACCAGTGACAGTTACAATAAAGCTCTTAATGATGCTGTAGCTGATGCTGATGACACTGCTGGTACTGTTGATCAGTAGTTTATATTCTCCAGAGTCTGTGTTTCTGGTGTTTGTGATGGTCAGAGATCCAGTCTGATGATCCAGCTTCAGTCTGTCTCTGAATCTCTCATCACACTGAACATCTGTACAGATATTACTCTGATCTCCAGTGATTTCAGCCATGAGAAACTCATTAAAATACCATGTCTTCAAATCACGTGAGTTGTTTATTACACCAGGATCTAAAGTAACAGATTCTCCCTCCTTCACTGACTTTCTCTTCACTTTATCTCGTTCAGCAGCAGGAACACCTGGATCTGTTTCGTGTCCGATCATTTCGTGTCTTAAGACATCAATGTGTCGTCACGAGCCGCAGGGTTTAATTTGGATTTGTCTGTCGTGTTTTATTTACTCTTATATTCCAAGTTCCCGCTGATTTGCATTATACCACTGACAGATGGCAGCGGTTGCAGTTAAAAATCATCATTTGTGTTTTACTGAAGAAACAAAGACACCTACATCTTGGATGCTCTGGGGGTAAGCAGATAAACATCAAATTCTCATTTTTGGGTGAACTATCCCTTTAAGTTCTAACCTGCATGAAGTACTTTCTTTTGAAGAACATAAAGGAAGATATTTTTAAAAGTGTTAAACAATTGGTGGGCACTGTTGACTTCCAAATATTATGAGGAACAGAAACCGTTTGGTTGCCAACATTCTTTAAAATCTCTTCTTTTGTGTTTCGCACAAGAAAGTAATGAATACAGATGTAAAACAACTTGAGGGTAATTAAATGACTTTTTCATGTTTGGGTGAACTATCCCTTTAACTCAGTGTTTCCCAATCGCAGTCTTCGCACCCTTAATATTAACCAACTAAAACATGCCTGAGGACAGTAGTGACAGAACAATACCCTTACAGTTCTTTCACACTACAGTGGCAAAGCTCAGCCCAGTGCAACTGGCATTGAGAGTGGGATTGGGTGTCAAAAATTAGTTCCATTTTAGAACTGTTACAAATGTCCAAGAGCCGGATCTTTAGTAATCAGTCTTCATAATAAATTTTATTGTAACTTAAATTACTAAAATCTTGCTGACAAATGATCAAAATCAAAACCTAGGATAGTGGCAAAGTTTAAACATGTAAACTAATTAGTATTTGGTGTAAAGTAATTAGACTTTTAATGTCGTAAACTGATTCTTCTTGTAAATATATTTAATACGCCTTTGGTTATTGGTCTGGTTTTGAGAAAAGTGATACAGCCTAGTACTACACAAATTATATTGATGTGTCTCATGAGAGAAATTTTTCTTCAGGTAATCATCAGTGTTGCATTTGTCATTTCACACAATTTGAATTGAATTTGTTACATTTGTGCATTGAATTTGTTAATGTAACAGTACATGCATAATTACTAATATCTTTGTTCATTTTGTTCTTAGGCTGACAGTTCAGAAAAAGATGCTACAAAAGAAGTTGATGTTGGCATTCTCATCATCACTGAAGAAGGCGGGAGCAGCACAGCGTTGCTAGAAAGGGAGATGGTGGATGTTGTTGTGGTTCTGGAGGAGCAGATTGTCAAACGTGACCTAGGAGATGTTGCTAATGCCTTTGCTACACTCATGGGTCTTCTTTACTGTCTTGACATAGACTATCCCAAGAGACTGAAGTACACATTCGAGGTGATACAAAAAGTGTTCATGGGCATTGGCAGTGGCAATTGTTCTGCGAAAGTTAATGGACTCCGCAACAGTTTGCTTCAAGAGAAAGTGTAGTGGCAAGTTGTCCTAGTTAATGTCATCAATATAGTTTCAGTTGGTAGCATCGATTTGTTAGTTACACAAATGTTTACTGTTTGTACACTAATCAGTAGTTGCATCACACCACCATTTTGCATGGTTAAAAAAAAAGTTTAACATATTTGTTTTAAAATGAGTTAATCTAAGCTACCAAAACTTGTGCATCTACAAGTTTTCATACTTTTTTTTTTGTTCGACAAAGACGTTATGAAATGAAAACTGTTTAGTTTTTTTTAGGTAATTGTTTGACAGACGTTATGAAATGAGAACATAGTTTTCATACTTTTTAAATTGTTGGCAAACGTACTTTTCATACTTTTTTTTATATAATAGTTCCACAGTTAATATGAAATGTCAATGTTTTTAAAGGTGTTTTTATAGTAAACACTAATACTAAATAGCATGCTGTCAATTTTGAAATAAAATAAAATACATTGCATGTTCTTAAATGTCCATTCCATTTTTATGTGGTACAGTAGAAAATAGAAACTTGAGTTGTGTGGGCAAATTAAATAGTTCGGCCAGTTGAATGAACTTAACATTACTAGTGAGATTAACTATTCTTGAAAAAGTAACCTGGCTGCCTTAAAAATGTAAGTTAATTCAACAAGACGTTTAGTTTGGCCAATTTGTACTTACAAGTTTATTCAACAAAAAGCTTAGTTCAAACAACTCCACATTTGTTGGTCTCACTAATTTTATGTTGTTTCAACTTGAATTTAGGTTGGCACAACTTTCTCGTCTAGTTGGGCTTACTAAAAACTTGTTGGTTAAACAAAATATTAAGTTGATTCAGCTTCACTTTTGTTACCCCAACTATTAATTCTAGGTTTAGCCAATTTGTATTTAGTATGCACAACTTATACTTAAAAGTTTATTCAACAAAATGCTTACTTCAAACAACTCCACGTTTGTTGGTCTCACTAATTTTATGTTGTTTCAACTTGAATTTAGGTTGGCACAACTTTCTCATCTAGTTGGGCTTACTAAAAACTTGTTGGTTATACAAAATACAAAGTTGATTCAGCTTCACCTTTGTTACCCCAACTATTAATTCTAGGTTTAAGGAAATCCAATATATGTGTAAACAACAAATGTTTTTTAGCTTATTAAACACAACATTTTAAGGCAGCCATGTTACAAATTATTTTAAGTTGAATCAACTTATTTTTTTTTACAGTGTACCGTGGTCGAAAAAACAAGATCCCTGAGAGCAAATGAAAGAAAAGCTTCATTTTCACCACTTCCCCTCAGAAAAAATCAATTCAGATTCTGATACATATAAAATGTCCTGTTCTGCTTCAACGCAGGTATTTCAGGTGAAAGCGAAAGTAGCCTAACAATCTGGGAGTCTCCCTATGGATTTACAGCGCGATGACGTAACGAAGTTTCGTGACGTTTTATAATCGGCACACAAAAATAGTATTTGTCGCCATGTTCTGTTTGTAAAGCCTATTATTCAAATATGTTTTATGACATTAGCTCTATACAGTGCGTATACGCAACTCCCAGCGTGACTCCAAAATTCTTCTAAAGAATTTTGAGGCTACTGTTGAGTAGAGAGGTTTTATTTTAATTTTAAAAAAAAAACTAATAGCCTACTAATTTAGGCTTTTTCCTATTTATGGTAAATCCCTGTTGAAAAAATTAGGTGTACTTTTTGACTCATTAAAATCTGACAGATCAATGCTTAATTTTTTTAGTTAAGAACATTAATAACAATGAAATTCAGTAGGCTAAGTCTGTTTTATCTACTGATTTACACTGTAAAAAAACTGCCAGAAATTTACAGGATTAAAACGTATTATTTTACAATAAATTAGTCAGAAATTTACTGTGAAATGAATGCATGCTGGGTAATTTTCTTATGAATTACTGTTAAGGATTAGTTCACTTTGAAATGAAAATTATCCCAAGCTTTATTCACCATCAAGCCATAGGTATATGACTTTGTTTCTGATGAAGACAATTGGAGAAATATTAATACATATCCTGATGTATCCAAGCTTTATAATGTCAGTGATAGGGTTCAATGAGAATGAGCTGAAGAAAGTGTCTCCATCCACATCCATCCATCATAAATATGTGCTCCACACGGCTCCGGAATGTTATAGTATAGTTTCTTTATACATGTACAGACGTTCTTGTGGAGAATTAACAGAGGTTTAGTTATAATAGTTCATAGTCACCATTATGGTGATCAGCGTTTGCTTTAGTTAGACTCTTGCCTTGACTTATAACATTAGGGTTTTTGTTGTTTGTTTTTTTTTTTGTTTTTTTTACTGTTATGTGATTATACAGCACATATGTTATGACAAGAAAAAGCCAAGAGGAATTGATCAGGTGCTTTGGTTGTTGTGATGATGCTATATTCATTGTGGAGTTGTCTGATGTTTGATTTTATTTTTTATTTTATTATGTTTTTTTTTTTTTAATTTGTGTGTCTAAATGATGCTGTAACTGTTTTTTGTGCATGATGTGTTTAAAAATCCTTGATTATAACTGATTGCTGCTGGAACTCTTGCTGTAGTTCACAGTTGTGTATATAACATTACTTTCATATTTCTGTCATATGTCTAATTCTTACTGAGAATTAACAGATGTTTAGATAGTGATGTGTAATTGAAAATATTTGAAGATCAGTGTTTGCTTTAGTTGAGCTTTTGACCATTAAGTTTTTAAGGGTCAGTTTTTCTTTTTTTTTCTCAGACTGTTTAAGGTTCCTTGCACTTAGTAGAAAAAATGTTTTGTGAACTCAATAAAAGATGAGTAAATGCTCAACTGAAGTGTTATTTTATGTTTTTTGCACATAATATGTGGAGATCTGTTAATGTTTAATGTTCTTCTGGGATTTAAAGGGTTTCTGAGTTTTGTGGGTCACCATTGTGCTGAAGATTAGCAGAGGTGGAAAGTCCAGGTGTCAGAAGGTAAAAGTCCTGCCATATTTTTATTCCACCACTGAAGCAGTGTTAAAGTTAATGAGAATAAGTGATTAATTGGGTGATGATTGAGCATTATTGAAGACACCTGATGATAACAAGCAGAATCACCAAAGGAAAAAATCACAATTTTTAAGACACCATCACAGAGATCAGGGTTTGATTTAGTTGGGCTCTTGACCCTTGACTTTTTAATATTAGATTTTGTTTGGGCTGCTGTAACTGAGTTATAACAACCAGACAAGCAAAGATGATCAGGTGGTGTTGGTTATGTTTTCACATAATCATTATTTGATCTGAATCACTGAATTCATTTAGAGCCCAATCTCTGAGTTAGATTACATTATTGATTACAGCAGCACTGTGATTCTACAGCAGAAGATCAGCTTATCAAAATAATCTAAAGGTTTTATCAAAAGTTGTTCTAAAAAAAAAAAAATCACTTTCATTTAGAGACACAGACATCAAGAATCAGCCTATGAATCTCAACAGTGGTGACTGTCAAAAAGCATGTTGCAGTGCATTCTGGGAGCCACCAATCAAAATTCATCCATGGCCCATCATGCATTGCTGCATGAATAAATCTGAGCTTAATTGTTTTAGTAATTTCCTTTATTCTACCTATTTTATTTTTTGCTGTTTTATGTGACTTTTTAGTAGCTTGTTTTCTAATGTTCAGAGTTGATCTCTTTATCAGAATATGTTGCTTATCACTGTTGTTGAGATTCATACACTGATTCTCGATGTCTGTGTGTGTCTAAAAGAAAAAAATTTCTTTTTTTTTTTTTGACTAGTGTGATCGCTCCAAACCGTGCCCAGGCACGATTTGTTTACTCGACCCTGGCCCACTTGGAAGAGGTGGGCCAGAGCACGGTTCGTATGCAGTGTGAGCGCTAACCGTGCCTGAGCACGGAACAGCTACTACTTTTGTGCACGTTACTGTCATCATTACGACAGCAAACATCTTTATTACTACTCTGATAGTACACTTATCAATTCATGTAATTAATTTGAGTGGATCTGGGTTTATAACGTGTCTGATTCTCACCTTTGGTGAACAGGAAGTAGTTTGCGAGTAAAGCTGTAAATTCCTCCATTAACGACAGCTGCCTTTGTAATCCTCTGATATGTGCAAGTGAAAATAGATGCACGGAATAAATGATAATATATATTAGGCAGTAACTTAGCGAATGTGCATTTCTTCCTGTTTTCTTCCATATAAAAAGTTGCATTGTTTTCAGCGACAGGGGCCGTAAGTCGGCAGTCTGGATTGGTTCAAAGGGAGGACCTTTAAGGCCTCTAAGAACCACAGAAAGTTCCCAGGTAGGAACTGTGAGAGGACAAGGGGGATTCAACCTCCTGGATCTCCTCACGAAGTGAACAACTAGGTTGTTTCTCCCTATTGACTGCCCCGCTATAGGAGCGTGAGAGGCTGCTATAGCTGCGACATAGACCTTAAGGGTAGAGGGAGTCCATTAAGTCTTGAAGGAAGGATATCTGTGATATGTCACAAGTCAATGGGTCCTCGCCCCGGGTTGTACACCAGGCAGCAAAGATGGCCCATTTAAGAGAGTAAAGACGTCTAGCCTGAGAGATAGTGTTTATGACATTCTCTGGGAGGATTGCAGGCTCCCATTGAGAAACCACACATGAAGGTCCCACAGCTCAGGTCTGGGGTGTCATATTGTCTCTCTCGCTTGAGAGAGGAGGTCCCATCTCAGAGGGATTGGCCATGGCTCCATGGGCGATAGCCGAGATAGCTCCGAGAACCATGGTTGGGTCCTCCACAAAGGAGCCACCAGGAGGACCTTGTGAGCACCTTCCCTGAATCGTCTGATTACTTGGGGAATCAGCGCGATCGGGGAAAGCATAAAGGAGGAGGCTGGCCAGTCGCGGGCCAGCGCATCCCTGGCTTTCGAGAAATATATCGGGCAGTGACGATTGTCTTCTGAGGCAAAGACTGTGCGGGGGTGGAGTGACCATTCCGCTGAGGGAAGGTTGTCTGTGACAACATGTCCACCCTGTGTTCAGTATGCCCTGTATATGTGCTGCTCTCAGCAAGAGCAGGTTGCACTGGGCCCACTCCAGGATGGTTTTCGCTAGAGTGAAGAGGGGCTTTGAAGAGAGACCGCCATGGTGATTTAAGAAGGACACCACCGTCATGCTGTCTGACCTGACCAAGATGTGGTGTCCCACCAAGAGAGGAAGGAAAGCCTAGAGAGCTCAATATACCACCATCATTTCCAGACGGTTTATATGTAGCTCACTTTCGGGGCCGTTCCAAGCACCAAAGGCTGGACAGCTGCTGCACAGAGCTCCCCAACCCATCTTGGAGGCATCTGTGAAGACGACTTCCTCTTGTCTATCGCCCGATTCTACGCCCTGCTCGAACCAGCAGGGGTTCGTACATAGGGGCCAGGGTTGCCAGACTTGGGGTGGGGCCCTTGGTTTCAGCCAGAACTGCAGAGGGCGCATATGAAGCAAGCCCAGCTGCAGAGCCGGAGATGTTCTAAACTCATTAGACCTAGCACCTCTGAAACGCTCTGAGAGGCAGAGAAGCCTCGGGTGTAAAGGTTTTCGTGAGCTGCTGAATGGCCAGAGATCGCTCTGGAGTGACCACGGCCCTCATATGGGTCGAGTCTAAAATGATCCCCAGAAACGAGACACGTTGGCTGGAAGATAACTAGCTCTTTGGAAAACTGACCCTGAGCCCCAAGCACTCCAAGTGGTTGATGATGATGGATCTGTGAGATATTAGCTCCACCTCTGACCCCAGCCAGCAGAGCCATGTGGGGCCCAAATGGGTTTGACCTGGGCTATCTAACTGGGACCCAGCCAGTTTTGCACCCAGTTTCCATGTAGGCCCCACATGGATTTGCCCAGATGAAATGAACACTGCTTAGTGTGCACACTACAGGCTGTTTAATGTAACACTTAAGCAGTGTTGGAGGTAATGAGATAATTAAGTGATTGAATAATGATTTTGTATTAGTGAAGAACACCTGCTGTTAACAAGCATAATCACTGAAGGAAAGAGAAACACAAGAACTACTTCCAGCCACAGCCTTGGATGAAATCAACTGAAGATAAAATACATTACATCTCTCAAGATCTGATTAAACAACTCCACAAACAACATTAGCTTCACTTATTACTAACCAGACTGACTTTATTTCTGTCAGACATCTACAGAAGTTCGTATTAAGAATTAAGAAGAGGCTTAGATGTTGATTACTTATTTGAAAGTAATAGTTTGATTTGATGTTACCATTGTGGCGATCAGTGTGTGCTTTAGTCAGGCTCTTGACTTTTTAACATTAGTTTTTCTCTTGACAGCTGTGTCTGTTTGTTATGGCGAGAACAGCAAGAGAAAATATAATCAGATGCTGTAAGCTGATTGATGATAAGAATAATCATCATATTGGCTTAACTCATTGATATTATGTGGGAGGTTTATACGGGTAGTATGTTATTAATTCTGTTTTATTGTTATGATTCTACAGCAAGACAATAATAGAATTTAATCAGAACACCATTTACATATTTTGGGCTCCTGTGAGTTTTACTCGCACACAGACATCAAGAATCAGCATATGAATCTCAACAATGGTGACATGCTTCATGGTGCAATGCATTCTGGGAGCCATGGATAAGTTTCGTATGATGCACTCAGAATGCATTGCACCATTGAAGCATGTCACCATGATTATATTCTTATCATCAATCAGTTTACAGCATCTGATTATATTTTCTCTTGCTGTTCTCGCCATAACAAACAGACACAGCTGTCAAGAGAAAAACTAATGTTAAAAAGTCAAGAGCCTGACTAAAGCACACACTGATCGCCACAATGGTAACATCAAATCAAACTATTACTTTCAAATAAGTAATCAACATCTAAGCCTCTTCTTAATTCTTAATACGAACTTCTGTAGATGTCTGACAGAAATAAAGTCAGTCTGGTTAGTAATAAGTGAAGCTAATGTTGTTTGTGGAGTTGTTTAATCAGATCTTGAGAGATGTAATGTATTTTATCTTCAGTTGATTTCATCCAAGGCTGTGGCTGGAAGTAGTTCTTGTGTTTCTCTTTCCTTCAGTGATTATGCTTGTTAACAGCAGGTGTTCTTCACTAATACAAAATCATTATTCAATCACTTAATTATCTCATTACCTCCAACACTGCTTAAGTGTTACATTAAACAGCCTGTAGTGTGCACACTAAGCAGTGTTCATTTCATCTGGGCAAATCCATGTGGGGCCTACATGGAAACTGGGTGCAAAACTGGCTGGGTCCCAGTTAGATAGCCCAGGTCAAACCCATTTGGGCCCCACATGGCTCTGCTGGCTGGGACTGGGCCAGTACGAGCCAGTCGTCGAGGTAGTTCAGAATGTGCACACCCATCTGTCTCAGAGGAGAGAGAGCCGCATCCATGCACTTCGTAAAAGTGCGGGGAGCCAGAGATAGCCCGAACGGAAGGACCGTGTATTGAAATGCCACCCCTTTGAAAGTGAATCTCAAGAATCACCTGTGATGAGGGGCTATCTGAATGTGAAAATAAGTGTCTTTTAGATCCAGGGTAAAGAACCAGTCTCCCGGCGTACTTGCTGGAAGATCTGCTTCAAAGTGATCATTCTGAATGAGCGCTTTATCAGGGCCCTGTTCAGATGTCCGAGATCGAGGATGGGTCTGAGACCGCCATCCTTTTTTGGGAATGAGGAAGTACCTGCTGTTGAAGCCTGACTTGCTCAGTGCTGGGGGAACAACTTCTATGGCTCCTTTTGCCAGGATGGTGTTCACCTTGGAACGCAGGGCGTGCACGTCCTTGCTTTCCACAGAGGTCTGGGCTACGCTGTTGAATAACGGGGCCGTTGAGTGAATTGGAGTACATAACCTCATTTTATTATGTTCAGCACTCAAGTTGACACTCCTGTGATGGCCCTTTGCGTGCAATAAACACAATTTCCCAGCACCCGGAATTGAAGGGGCGACTGGGAACACATATGAGGCAGTTTGGGTCAGTGAATGCGGCTTGCAGGGTGGGGCCAGCAAAAGAAGCGCACAGTGATTCAGCATTTGATAACAAACACCAGAGAAATCTGCTTCCTCAGAATTAATATATTCCATGAGTCTCACCTGAGTCAGGGGAGAGCGTCATGTCATATTCAGCTAAGCGCTGTCAGCATTGAGCTTGTTCTAGCACTCTTGTAGTGAGAGCACACTCCTTCAATGAACACGGCTTGCGGGGTGGGACCGGCAAGTTAAGTGCTCAGAGGTTAATAACAAACACTAGAGAGATATGCTCTTTCAGTGTTAATATATACAATGAGTCTCACCTGAGTCAGGGGAGAGCATCATGTCATATTCAGCTGAGCACTGTCAGAAGTTCGGCATTTAATAACAAACACCAGAGAAATATGCTCTTTCAGAGTTAATATATATTCCAAGAGTCCCACCTGAGTCAGGGGAGAGCTTCATGTCATATACAGAGATTGTGGGAAGGTTAGGGACTATGTGCGCATATTCTGGGAATGTCCCAAAATACAATATTGGCAGGGAGTTAAAAGGGGAAATTTAAAGTTTTAAGTTTAGAACAACTTGAGGGTAAATTATGACCATTTTAATTTTTGGGTGAACTATCCCTTTAATACATGGGAATATGTGAAAAATTATGTTTTTTGAACATTAAAAGATGTTAACCTATTCTATTACACCCAAACAACTAAATAAAATAACGAATAAAATAGCATCATATGACGTGTTTAAAAAAGCCTGGCGGATACACATGCAACATAATGTTGTCATAAAACAGGAGGTGAGACATGGAGATGAAGTTAACAGGTCTTTATTCACAGATAGTTTAGATTGTACAGGATCATCAAGCAGGCAAGTGATTAACATAAGGATTTCAATGAGCAGTAACACTTAACTGAGGAGCCTTTGTTTCTTTGCAGGATGGTTAGATGAGCAGACAGATGATGAACAGTCTGAAGGATCGATGGATGGAGGAAGACGAAGTAGGTAAGTAATCACAGGTAGTCAAGTAGGTACATTCTCTTGCAGAGACTGACAAGACCAGACAACAGGTGAGTGTGTGCTGTGTGCTTTTGATGGGTGCTGGATGAGGGTGTGACAGGTTCATATTCTGGTGGGTGGAGCTGAAGGACCTGGTGCCAATGGAAAGCAGGCTAAATCCATGACATGATCCTTTTCCAGCAGATTTATCAGTAGTGCAGAATTTATTTATATTGTTTATTTGCATATTTTTGTGCACATAATTTGCATGCTTGCATATTGCAGTATGACACTGTGTGAGAGTAATAAAATACACTTCTTGGCCATAAGGAAGGAGGTACTAAACAAAAAAATCTTTTAGCATCATTAATACACATTAATACAAAACATTAAGCATTAACTGTTCTATTGCTGACAATGTGCTTCTTTCAAAAATAGATTTTGGCGACATGCTTTCGTTTATTTAAATAGCTAAAAAAGGTGATGTCGCTCTGGCAGCCTCAGCCGGATAAGGGGGCGATTCATTGGCAACAGTCAACACTGAAATCTCAGCCTTATTAGTGCACGAGTATTCAACATCATCCTCCTGTAAGAAAACACAGATTCACAGAAGATAAATGAAATAAATAAGACTGATGGTTTTCTATTCCAAAAAAATGTAACACAATGTCTTATATATTGGACATTTCTTTAGATGAATATTCAGTCTTAAAACTATATTGCATCACGCATGTACACACATGCAATAACATACAGATTCAACAACCACTTTATAAATTTAAAGCATTCAAAACTTTGTGTGCACACTACATCTTCTTGCATTTGTGAACCATATATTGCAAATATAGGGCCAGATTTACTAAACAGGTCAAATGCAGGCAAAGATGCGGATTTATGTGCACGTGGTTTTATTGAGTTCTGTGACTGATCAACAGACGATGAGCAAATTAAAGAACAGATGCAGTAGAGAATTTCCATGATGACAGACAGAATCCCCCAAGAGCATTGTAAATTAGTGTAGGGTCGCAAACAAGCAGAGCCGATGAAAATCAGATGTGGGCAATTTACTATCAGCATCAAATAAAAAATAACATGGCTTGAGAAACAACGTTTGAGTAACGTCTTCATCTGGCATTAAAAATTAATGAATACGAAGGGTAAAATTTATCTCCCAGCTCCAGCATGTCAAGAGAAAATGGGTTAAGACATGGGAGGCGGGAACGCTAAAAAGGAAACCAAGTTTCCAGCGCACCTCTTGAGGACAGGAGAGTGAGATTTACATTCACATCTCTTATTAGCTTGCCTCCGTTACACTCACCCCCTAAAACTCACTCCCATCCGGGTCACGGCACCAAATGTAACCAGTCCTTCTCGACCCGCATTGAGCGGGACTCGAACTGGTGTCTTCGGCAAGGGAGGCGGGCACGCTAACAAGGACGCTAAACACCACAGTTTCTAGCACACCTCTTGAGGACAGGGGACTGAGGTTTACATTCACAGCTCTTACTAGCTTGCCTCTCCGTTACACTTATTTGGGGTTTAAAATAATAGCACAAATCCTAGTAAATTGACTACGGCAAACTTTAGTAAATCACCTTGCATGCTTTATTTAAATACTCGCCTACCATGTTTAAAAGGGAAATGCCTACAAATGCATAAGCAATAAGGAAATTCTTCGCTAATGTCTCACTGCGTGTTTTTAGTAATTCCTGACATTCATTTTTTTAAAGCCAAGAGAGGGTTTGCACTGGCGCAAGCTGTTAGTAAATCTGGCCCATATTGTTTTATTTCATACATGTGAATTAGTTTAAATCCTGATTATATAATCATGTATAACTCAGCTGTATGTATGTGATACTTGCATTCTGTCCTGCTTTTTTAGCTTTATTATGGTGACAGTTAATCACACCAGCGGTGTGATTTACAGCTGCAGAAACCAGCAGAAGAACCCCAACGCCAGCACATATTACTGCTACAGACTGACCTGATTCTGTAACGGTAAACACAGACATACATAATCACTAGACATCAAATGATAATCAACTTTAATGATATTTTAAACTGATATATTTACCCCTTTCTTCTTTGATCATCAGTTGTAAGATATTGATTGAACTGATAGATGTTTTTTTAAGAACAGCAATTAAAAAGCATGGAATAAGCAGAAAACTGAATACTGTCAAAATGTTAATGAGTCAAAGCTCCTTTTTTTTCTTCAAACAGTTTACACTGAAACTTTAAAATTTAATTGAATAAAATTATATACTCAACCAATGACGGCAACACTGAAGCTCTTAAAGCTGCTGATGCTGATGCTGCTGCTATGGCGACGACTGATGCTGCTGCTGCTGCTGTTTATCTCCAGTTTATAAAGTCCGGCATCTGTGGTTCTGGTGTTCGTGATGGTCAGAGATCCAGTCTGATGATTCACCTTCAGTCTGTTTCTGAATCGTCCATCAGCGTGTTCACACTGATCATCCGTGCAGATCTTACTGAGATCTCCAGTGATTTCAGCGATGCAAGTATCATTAAAATACCACATCATCACATCATTTGGGTGTTTTACTACACCAGGATCTAAAGTAACAGATTCCCCCTCCTTCACTGACTTTCTCTTCACTTCCTCCAGTTCAGCAGCAGGAACATCTGAAACACAAACCAACAGATGCTGGAGGATCTTTTGGGGGGAAAGTGAATTGATACTAAAAATGTACAATTATAATACTCAAAGCAAATTGCATAATTACATGGGATTTTTTGAATAATAACTTTTTTGTCAAACAATTATGTTGTAAAAAATCATGTCATGAGCTCTTCCTTGACTTTCAATTTAAACACATTTTAGACTGTCCGCCAAATAAAATCCTACCCTATAGGTGGTATTTCAAGCACCTTATTACAACCTATATTTATGTTTTAAAGTCATGCGCCCTCTAGGTGGCTTAAAAATAATGACAGTGTCGTGTTACGTCAGTCGTCATGACCGTCCTTACCAATCTAAATGTGTGTTCATTTAAATGCAATGTGTGGAGTATTTACACCATTTCTCCTATTTCCATTTAGCAAAACTCATGTCTTTATTAACGACTACACGGCAAAAGCATGACAATGTCAATCAGATGATTCTTTAAAAAGCCTAAATTACTGCAAGAAACCAAGTTTAGCTATGAGTCGCCCTCCTTACATCTCTGCTTAGCGGCTGAGAGCAGAATTGTAAGACCCAAGCCTAACCAGTCCCCAAAGCCCACCTTAAAACCATATCTTGCAATGGGCAACGGCTGATGCAAATAGGTCAGTGTAGGCTCTTCCAAACTTGGACCATATAAGATGCACCACCTCTGTGTGTAAGTTCGGCCCAGTTCGGGAGAGGACATTGGCTGCCCTGTTTACTACTCTGGTAAAGTACACTGCCCTGAATGATGAGAGTCTTGGGCAGGCCCAAAACAGAAGTCTCTTGGTTTCCTGGAGGCAGCGCAATGACCTGGTTCTCCTCTTGATGGTTGATTAATACACTGCCAACACAGTTGTCAGTCCATATAAGGACATGCTTGTCCTGAATAGAATCAAATCTCTCAAAGACAGATAGATTGCTCTCAACTCCAGTACATTGATGTTCTCCATGGTACAGGGGAACACCATGAGCCTTTGACTGTTCTGCCTTGCCAGACAGCCCCCCAACCTGTCAGAAGAGCATCCCATGTCACCACCATTTTCCTTGCTTGTATATTCCCCCCGAGGTTGAACCCTTTGGTTCAACCTGTTTTGCTTATCTATGGACGCAGAGCCTGAACACATTTCTACACCTCTGCAGTGGTCATGCTTTGAGCAGTCCCAGAGGCACTACCTTTATTGGTGCCAATATCATACCCATTCATTTTTAGAACTGTGCCAACTCCATTCACTTGCCTAAGCACACTGTGTCAGGGTAGATAACCTCTTTACCGTCTGCTGTCATTGTCAGCAACAGGGATTGAAACAGAGGGTTTGGACATGGTAGCATGACAATAGCGGCACAGTGATTGACTCATGATTGTGAGACAGCCAGCACACATGCTGATAACACCTGTCTCTAATTCCAGTGATTGGCGAAAAGACAGGATATAAGCGCCCCACAGACCTGGGACAGAGAGAGAGAGACTTAAGCCCTAGGTATACTTCGTTTTTTACATGTACGCACACAGTTGAACGCACAGCCATGGAAAATATACTACATTTAACTCGTACGCATGCAGGTGTTCAATGCATGCACAGTTTTGAGCAATCTCAAAACACATAAAAATACATTTTTGGGAGTCAATAAAGACTGTTTGCTTACTACACAGATCTATTCAGGTTTAGCTGGGGAGGGTGGAGGGTTTCTGAAAGTGAGCTGAAACTCCACACCTGCCTGTAGCTTCCTAATCCTGAAGACATTGATTAGCTTGTTCAGGTGTGGAGATAAACTCTGCAGGCTCTCCAGGACTGAAGTTGCCCATCCCTGTAAACAGCAAATGCTGACCGAGTATTTGAAGGTTGAACAGTGAGCTCATTAGCTGCTGATACAACAGGAACCAATCAACTGTACCCTACAGAGAATCATGTGATTACACACAGATTCAGCCTGAGCGATCTAGAGTTTCATGACAGAACTTTGATATTTTTTTGTGTTTGTCATAATTGTTTATAGGTTGTTTTGTTTTTGCTATTTGAAACTTTGTGCTGCTTTGTACTTGGCATGTTGTTTTCATACTCTACGCTTCATACTGTACACTATCTGGCCTCACCCCTGGTTCTGTCTAATTAAGAAAAGTGTGATATTTATACAAATTCCACTTTCACATCAAATTTGATTTTAAGGAAGTTACCTATTTACTTAAAATACAAGTATAGAATAGCTGTGATGGTCACAGATACAGTATAATGAACATATCAATAATAAACACAACTCACCACGGACAGAAACACTGAAGGTCTCATCACTGTCGCTGCTGCTGTCGATGATCTTCAGTTCATAAAGTCCAGAGTCTGTGGTTCTGATGTTTGTGATGGTCAGAGATCCAGTCTGATGATCCAGCTTCAGTCTGTCTCTGAATCTCTCTTTATCATCATGGCTTTGATTATCTGCACAGATCTTACTGGGATCTCCATTAATTTGAGCTACACAGGTGTCATTAAAATACCATTTAATTCTCTCTTGTTGGGTTTTTTTAACACTAATGTGTAGAGTGACGGAATCTCCCTCCATACCTGTAACAACACCAGACACATCTGAAGAAAAAATAAGCAATTATAAATCACAGAACAGATTACGCTGTTCAGAAATCAAACTGCATCAGGCCGTTCTATTAATTAAAACTGGATAACTGAAGCAATAGATGATATTTACTAATAATGATAAAAACAGCAATCAAATATAGGCTATAAAACAGTTTTATTTCTTTAATTTATAATAAGTGATCTGTTACTTATATATATATATATATATATATATATATATATATGAAGAGTTCAGATGCAAAAGCCTCTAAATGCCGTCTGAAATTTTCTTCTAAAATGAGCATTTTTATCAAGCTTGTTTGTTTTTGTTCAGTAATTTCACTTTAATGTCAATTAATAGGTCATTTTCATTGCCATTAAAGTGAATTAACTGAACATAAACAAACAAGCTTGATAAAAATGCTCATTTTAGAAGAAAATTTCAGACGGCATTTGCATCTGAACTCTTCATATATATATATATATATATATATATATATATATATATATATATAATATAGGCTATATCTATATTACATCTTTATTATTAATCTTTGTTAATGCTAATTTCAACATTTACTAATACATTAAAATCAAGAGTTGTATTTGTTAACATTAGTTAATGCACTGTGAACTAACATGAACAAATTATGAACAGCTGTATTTTTAACATAAACAAATTTAACATGCTCATGTTTAGTTCATGTTAGTTAATACATTAACTGATGTAAACAAATGAACCTAAAGTGTTACCTAAATAGCTTTCATAAACGTGCCTTTGGAAAAAAAAATGAATGGTGTGCATCTTTAGACAAAACAATGGCATTGTCTAACATATTTTAAAAAGTTGCTTTCAGTGAAGACAGCTCAAACATGCATTTTAGTCTGGGTTTAGACTTAAGCCTTGTCTGTGAAACCGGGTAATAATATGGTAAATAATTAAGAAATAATATGAATTACTGCTCCTGATTCCGGATTGGAAGAGAGATACACATTTTAACAAAAAGTCAACGTCTTACCATGCACGAGTAAAACACTCGATATGTGCAAAATAAAGAACTTCATCCCTCTGAAAATGAATGGATGTGTTGTGGAATATCAATCGTTCAAAAAAATGGTATTTTCTGTTCTTGCGCAGACGCGTTTTGCTGCATAGGCTGAAAGCGAAAATAATCCAGATTCCACTCTGAAGCTACGAAAACCGATCCGCCGATTCTATCGATGGTTATATTTGCCGCTTGTTTTGAGATGTGTGGGGGCTGTTATTGGGGGAGAAATAGAGGGTGCTTCCCAAACGGAAGGCCGCATCCTAGTGAAGCTGTGTCCTTTCTAGCCTAGTCCTTCAGATGCTTGTGTCCTCTTCGGCACTGAACGCACTTGCTGATGTCCTCTGCTGTGACGTATGGTCCTGCGCTTCTGCTGCTGGATTGGGCGAGACTCCGCTGACTGCGCACGCGGCCGCGCGCTGTCCCCCAAACGGATTGAGGCGTTTACGCGCTCGCCGTTGTGCTATTCTTTATTAGTTCTTTTTTTATTGAACATATATAAAAGCAAATACACAGTTACACCTCATAACAGCATTTAACACCAAAAATAACATTATAACCAAAATAACCAGTAAAATAAAAATAAAAAAAAACTTTGAGCCAGGGTAACATATAATTTAAAATAAATTAAATTTGAGAGAGAGAGAAAAAACCGCCTTTGAGTCCTTTTTTTTTTTTTTGCACATTATAAAAACATAAATATTATAGGCCAACTTTTGCACAACGTAGGGGTTTTTAAAGCGTTGATATTGCTAGAAGAAGAGAAAATATAAGTTTATTATATATAAATATAGTTTATTGTTACTACTATAAAATCACAATTTAATAAGAATGTTTTTTGTGCATTCTTCTTAATTATTAAAAAAAAAAAAAAAAAAAAAAAAAAAGAATGACATTGCAATACAAAATGTAAATGAATAATATGCTTTCTTGTCTCTGAAGAGTGTATAAGAGATTTTCTGAGTGTTATTTTGATGACAGTGGTGTCTGATAAGGCATTACCACAGTTTTACTTGTTGGCCTAGTAAAATCACTGAACACTTTGGCTGTGTGCACTGGTATTGTTATAAACTTCCTGACATTTCCATACAAAGGTTTGTAGGTATTCTAAAATCATATGCATACTATCCCACTGGCGTGCCATCAAGTGTCCTAACTAGTTCACCTTTCCAAGAATAACCTTCATCCAATATAAAATACATGAAAGCTTTTCATTACACCTTATTGTTTAGAAACAGTGTCAACACAAACCATCAACTCATGTGCTTTTAGCTCTCCATTATAGCTCTGTGTTCTTTTTACCCCTTTAGTTGCTGGGAGAGGCTGCTCACAACAGAGCAAATGGGTGGAGCTTATGTCTAACTCCTCCAGACATCCGGTGAAGAGGAGCAAATATAATTTGGGCCTAAAGGGTGGAGCTAGAATATCCAACCACACCCTAACCCTACCCACAGCCATATCCCTCCACATACAGATGTCCAGAGAGGTGGAGCTGGATGTCATTTGACTCTGCAGAGTATCGCTTGGTTTCTTGCACATTATATATACTCATTTATATGATTGAACTCTGCACCTGTGTCTCATTCACTGGCAGCGACACTAACAATCAGATCTGTGGGACTGGCTTTTGTGAGGAGTTTAGTGTATGACAGTATTTCTCTGGCTCTTATGAATTCATTTTAATAAAGTATTTACATATTTACAATGAGCACCAAACAAAACACAAGTCCAAAATCATGGAAAAACAGACATTTTCATGACAGGAAATATTTGTTACATAATGCATAATAATTGCACAAATATTTTTTCACAATTTCAGGTAAAAAGACTGAATGTATGATTCATTTTTGCACATTTCAACAATGACAATATATATTAAAAATCAATGAAGGCTATAAAAATGTTTGCCATTGTTTTAAGTAAGTTTTTTCCCTGTAGAAATAGTGCTGTAATGTTCCTCCAGACAAACATGATAAACAGTATTTCTCATGTTTAACACCAGAGTAACAACATTCAACACCTGCGTCATTTATGCATCCAGTAACAGCCATGTAATGTGATAAACACTCTCGGCAAAGAGTTTCAACAACAAACAAATCAATAAATCCCAACTGGTGCACAACGAGCATTTCAAGACAGCTGTCAGTCTGTGCTGTGTGAAGAGAGCCGTCTTCTGTGTGCAGCGGTCAGTTTGGTACCCGTCTTCGTAAGGCAATTATAAGAGGATTTACACAGACTGGACAAAATATCTCATATATCAAAACATGATGTTATAGTGCCTCTTCAGCAGCTTCAGGTGGATGTCCCGTTATCAGTGTCCATCAAGGGAATCTTATTCTCACTAGGAGACGTCCCATTGCTAGGATCGTTATTTGGAGCATCAGTCTGATTTGGAGACATCTCATTGGCAGCGTTCTTCATTAGAGGGACAGTCTGATCAGGGGTCGAGTCATCTAGATGATTCTCCTGTAAGAAAGCACATATTTACAGAAGGTAAAAGAAATGAACAGGAATGATGTTTCAGTTTCACAAACACAAAATTCAAGAGACTAGAGAATCCTACAATTGTAAATGGTGTGTTCTAATAAGACACTTGCTCTCTAAAATAAAGTTGCAAGATCTTTTTGCTTTATTTTTTTTATTTAGTTTATTTGGGAGTTGTTTCTGTTTTGTATTGTTTTTGGCTCTGCCTCACCTGTGAACTTCTTCCAGGTGACAAAAATAAAGGGGGAAAAAACTATTTACAGTGTTTAAGTTATACCTAAAGTGGGGTCATTTACACCTAATGCAAATAGATAATTATAGAAATTATTATGCAAGAATAATATAAAAATATTTAAATAACTGTTCTTCATATTAAAGTAAAACAATTCTTAAATAGTCAGTTATTATTATTGTCAGAAGTGTCAAATATTTGAGTAATTGAGTATCATCTTTTTGGCTACTTTGTAGTTGTACTGAGTATCAAAGATATTAGCAACTTTTACTCTCTACTTGACTAAATTTTTGAGCAAGTAATGTATTTTTTAATCCAATACATTTGTGATGGATCATGCAATTACATTTTACACATTACACATGAGTAATGCAATTACACATCAACACAACAGCCTCACTGTAGATGAGGCTGTCGACCTTGATTTATTACAATATCGAGGTCTTCAGTTTTATTTTGTTTTTAGAAAATAAACTTGATTTCTCATCTTACAAATCAACTGTTTCTTGTGTTTCACTGGCATGTCTCTCAGGTGTCGAGGACTAAAGCATCTCTGAGCCTACATTCAGCATGAGTAAAATACTCAATTACTGTTAAAATCAGACTTTCACACAAGTCGTATTTGTATTGGTGACTTGTAGCTTGTAATGGAGTCATTTTCACTGTAAGGTATCTGTACTTTTACTCAAGTATGGTTTTCAGGACTCTTTACACCTCTGATTATTGTTGAAGTTATTACTTTTCTCTGAAACAACATAACAAACACTGGTACAGAAACACCACATACAGATCTCACAGATCTGAATCTGTAGTAAATTCACAGTTTTTTAGCACACAGACAGATTTACAGCACACAGAATCTCACCTGATCTGGGTTGTTCTGCGTCTCTTTAAACAATAACAAACTCAATTAAACACACATTACGTTTCACAACTTTTAACAAGTTTTTTCCCAATAAACACATTGAATCTCATATTTTCTCACTTGTTAAGTCATGTGTATGAATGTAATACCTTTTTGTCCTGCTTGACGCTTGCGATAGCAAATCACACCAGCAGTTACAGCAGCAGCAAACACCAGAACAACAACTATTCCTGCTACAGCACCTGAAGACAGACCTGGATCTGGAACAGCTGGAGACTGACACGAACCTGGAACAGCTGGAGACAGACAGTCATAATTACTGGAAGGTGAATGATCTTTGACTCATATTTTACACCTACTTTGACTATCAGCTGTATTGGTTTAATTAATAAATGGCTCCATCTAGTGGGATTTTGAAGAACGGCAGCTAAAAATACTATAATGTCACAAAATGCAAGGTGAATTCAGTGCAGACAGTCTCATGGGCAGTGCACTGATATACAGCTGTCAGGAGTCTGTTTTTCGTGTTAGTGTCATGTCTTTTATTTGTATTTATTTTTTTATTTTTGTATTGTATTGTTCACGATTTCATGTCTTTTTGTAGAATTGTTGAATTGTTGCCAGGTCTGTGGTTTTCCTGCAGAAATGGGCGATTTTTTTTTTTCTTTTTTTCATTAGCCTACAACAGGATCTAAAGTGACAGATTCTCCTTCCACTGACTGGTTCTTCATGTTATCTTGCTCTGTAGCAGGAACCTCTGAAACCATTGTTTTTTTCCTTCAGACTTTCTTGCTGAGGAAAAACAAAACCTTACATAACCCCGGGAACTGAAAGTGATTACACAAGAAACCATTTATCATATATTAATACTTACTTTACGTCAAATAGGCTAATGATCAGAGATTATATGATAAGAAAATCTTTACCAGAACACACCTGCAGCTATTTTTTAAATCAACTAACCACTAAAACTAATGGTTCATCAATGGTAATTATTGAGTTTTAAATAAAAATGAATTTAATTTATAGTTGTAATCAACAAATTCCACTAAGTATTTTTCATGAAATGATCTATTTGCTGTACGTGAATTAATATAGGCTACAAGTACACAAAAAAATAAATGAATAATGATGTGATATAAAAATATGTACTCTGCTTTTAAACATTCATTAAATGACTCACCACTGACAGTAACATTGAAGATCTTTGGACTGTCGCTGTTGCTCATCAGTACTAGTTCATATTCTCCAGAGTGTGTGTTTGTGATGTTCATGATGGTCAGAGATCCAGTCTGATGATCCAGTTTCAGTCTGTCTCTGAATCTCTCATCACCATCTTTACACTGAACATCTGTACAGATATAACTGAGATCTCCATTGATTTGAGCGATGCGAGTGCGATTAAAATACCATATGATTGTGTCTTGTTGGTTTGTTTTAAAATCAGTGTTTAGAGTGACTGAATCTCCCTCCTTCACTGACACTGACACTGTCTCTTTATCAACACCAGACACACCTGGAGAAGAAAGGAACAAATCACTATAAATTACTTTTTGGTTAATATAAAACATTCAAACAGGCAGCAGAAGAACATGTGCAGCACTCTGTTGTTCTAAACAGAAATTTAGAAAAGACTTTACAGTACACTTAATTAATTGGCGTGTCCCAAAGCTCCACCTTAAGCTGATTTTAGTCTGCTAAACCGAATTGCAGATTTTCTGTAACATTGATTTAGCTTCTAGAGTCAATGATTTCAGAGTAGGTCAGAATAAATTCGTACAATTTATTAACCAGGTAATTGAAAGAATAATTCAAAATCCAATTCTGACAATAGATAACATTGATCAATAATATTAAACAGTGGTTCTCAAACGGTTTAGCCATGGGACCAACATTTCCCATTGTCATTAAGCAAAACATATAGAAATTTAACTAAGCTAATTTATTTATTAAAATGGTTATCACACAAATACAGTCCCCCTTACATATAAATTGTAAGAACATCACTAACTAATGAACACACAAGGGAAGGCTATAGTCATTGGTTGAATAAAGTGAGTCACAACTATATCGGCGGTAACCGTCCATTCTGTTGATAGTAAAGGGTAGAATGGCAGCGATGCTTTATCAGGAATGAGAGCACAGAGATTTAGCAGACACAAACCGAGATACCAGCTAAGAAGTATGATCAAGAGAGCTCATGGATTTGCAAAATGAAAAATGAGGCCTGTGAAAGCCACACCCTTGGTGGCATCCCATATTTCCTAACATTTTCTAGAATTATTTGTAGTTATACTGGTTGAGGGAGATCATTTTACCAGACATTTTATTAAGACCTTTTTAATGACACCTAGCATGTTCACAATCAACAATGCATTGTGTCTCAGATGAGGATGCTACTTTTATAGTGAGTCCAAACACTGATTCCCAGAAAATGTCCTTTGTTTTCTTAGGGATTAGCCCTCCCTGGGTCTAGACAACCCTTACGAAAAACTAGTATACTTCAAGTTCATTTGATCAAGAAGTAATGTTCAAGTATATTTTTTAAGTATACTTTATGTAGTAAGTATAATATCAATGTACTAGTAAACTTGTAAGTGTACTATTTTAATACCGCTTGGGACTAAATTGGCCCAATTGAAGTATACGTTTAAGTGTACTATAAGTGTAACAGTAGTAAACTTTAACTAGTTCACAGGTACCTCATTTGTACTGCATCTGTACTAAAAATACTAGTACTAGTAGTTTACTATTTTAATACTAGTAGTAGCTACATTGTTAGTATACAAAGTACACTTTGAATATACTCTCAGTAAACTGCTAGTTTAGTGCAAGTATACTTTTAATTTTCTTTAAGTGAACATGACATCACACTTATAGTTTACTTTTTGTATGCTTAAAGTGCAAAAATAATATATAAAAAGTAAACTATAAGTGTGATGTCATGTTCACTTAAAGAAAACTTAAAAGTATACTTGCACTAAACTAGCAGTTTACTGAGAGTATATTTCAAAGTGTACTTTTGTATACTAACAATGTAGCTACTACTAGTATTAAAATAGTAAACTACTAGTATACTAGTATCTAGTATAAGTTCACTTTTAGTACAGATGCAGTACAAATGAGAAACGTACCTGTGAACTAGTTAAAGTTTACTACTGTTACACTTATAGTACACTTAAACTTATACTTCAATTGGGCCAATTTAGTCCCAAGCGGTATTAAAATAGTACACTTACAAGTTTACTACTACTACATTGATATTATACTTACTACATAAAGTATACTTAAAAAAATATACTTGAACATTACTTTAGTATACTTGATCAAATTAACTTGAAGTATACTAGTTTTTCGTAAGGGCATACTGTTGCCAATTTGATATAATTCACGAAACTGCATCACTTTTGAAACAATGTCACATTCGTCGTTTATTTTCTTTTACCAGAGGAGAGATTAGCCCATAACAAATACATGTCTTACAATGGTCAAGCAAAACTAAATGCTTTTCTGACGAATATAAAGATATTAGAGCTGGTACAAACCATAGATAGAGACATAAATATGTCTTACCATGGTAAGGCAAAAACAAGCCCGCTGAGAAAAAAAATAGGAAGACGTTCATATTTAACCGCAAATAGTAATAAAAAACAACAATGATAATATCTATTGTATGAGATCGCTCCTTCCTCTGCAGTTTGAGAAGATCAAAAAATATCTCAGCTGGCGCTGTGGACCTCTGGCTGAGATCTGCCC
Organism: Culter alburnus; assembly: GCA_028476615.1. Taxonomy (NCBI): domain Eukaryota; kingdom Metazoa; phylum Chordata; class Actinopteri; order Cypriniformes; family Xenocyprididae; genus Culter; species Culter alburnus. Next base: position 189,168 of record JAOTNS010003829.1, on the reverse strand, counting down.
CACCCACACAGCGTGGGCTTGAGTCTTGCTGATAGCGCTAGTTTTGTTGTTCTTCTGAGACCCAGAAGTATACTTTTTGTCTACTGTAGTGGACATTATATTTTAGTGAGTTTCTCTGACACCATACATGTCACGGTTTAAGTCTGTGTGTCCTGTAAAGAGCACATTCAGGGCTTTTAAGAGATCTAAGGTTTTAACATGACAACAAATCCTTGGTCTTTAAAAATGTTTGGGCCATTCCACTGATTGGCTGACTTTTTGGTGGCTGGTTGTAATTAAATGATTAGTCCACTTTTAAATAAACTTCTCCTGATAATTTACTCACCCTCATGTCATCTAAGATGTCCATGTCCTTTCTTCAGTCGAAAAGAAATGAAGGTTTTTGATGAAAACATTCCAGGATTATTCTCCTTATAGTGGACTTCACTGGCCTCCAGTTTCAGTGCAGCTTCAAAGGCTTTAAACGATACAGACGAGGAATAAGGGTCTTTATCTAGCGAAACAATCGTTTTTTTTTTCGAAAAAAATCCAACTGTATATGCTTTATAAACACAAAATATCACCTTGAACGTACTTCCAGTTTCCGCATTCTTCAAAACGCTTACGCTGTATGTCCTTCGCCTTTCCTATTCTACTTACGGAACGAACGCGGCGGCAGTTTCGTTTTTTTTTGTTTTTGTTTTTGTTTTGTTTTTTTTTGTAAGTATAATAGGGAAGGCGTAGGATGACATGGGGGTGAGTAAATTGTCAGGAAAAGTTTATTTAAAAGTGGACTAATCCTTGAACTCCTCAAAATTAATCTTTACTTTTTTATGTTTTCAACACTTATTCAAAATGTGTATTAGTCAATCTCTGGTTACTTTAATTTTTACAAGGTTTTTAAGCAGAAGATGGATGCATGTTTTCTCAGTCCTGTTACCAAAACTTGTGTGCCATTTAAAAAGCAAAAGCATGTCAGTTAATAGCTTTGTTTTTCCCCTCGAGAAAGCATTTGTTTTAAAGAAATTGATAGTTATATGTTCAAATAGGCTAATTGATATTTGTGACCAAAAAAAAAAAAAAACTTTAAGGCAAGATGTATTTCAATAATAAAAAAAGGCTCTTTTTCATTTTAAAGAAGACAGGAATGAGATTTCTGTGTTGAAGGAATGTGTGTTTGTAGTACTTCACAGTGAATAAGGTGGAAAGAAGAGAAAAAGGAGAAGAGAGAGGGATAGAGAGAAAAAGGGAAGGAGAGTCAAAAAGGGGGAAACACAGAGGGTTGTGGGTGTTTCAATCCTTGCATCATGCCAACCATGGGTGGATGTTTCCACATAGCCCTTACGAAAAAGAAGTTTATTCAAGTGTGCAATTAGTATACTTCTTTTAAACTAAAAATAAGAAAGTATACTTTCAGTCTACTCTTTATATACTTCTCAGAAATATACTTTATGTACTTCTGAGATATATACTCAAAATTGCACTAAAGTATACTTGACAAAAGTCTAAGTATATTTGGCCTATACGTGGACTTGTTTATGGACTAGATCTACTTTAAATAAAAAAAAAAAATTAAACTTACTTATATTTAAGTGTTGATAAAAAGGATTCATGAAGCTACAATAAAATGTTTTTAAAATGGAAAGAGTTAAAGTACAGTTCAAGGTATTTCAAGTATAAAAAATAATACCTAAATACACAGCAAAAACTGCAGTGTTAAATTAACTCTCCAGGGAGCACATGCGAGACCATACTCAAGACTGTTAAAGTGTTAAAATAAGAGTGTTAAATGAACACTGAAAAGTGTTAAAGTCCCGTTTTTCGTGGTTTTTCACATAATTTACTTATCTGTATACCGCTGTTTCCACTGTCATAAAAACGGGCTGATGACTTCCTTGTTCTATGAAGTCCCTCCTTCAGAAATACGTAATGAGTTCTGATTGTGCCAGCGGTTCCTGTGTTATGATTCGACAGCAGCTTAGCGAACCTTGCCCGGAAAGGTCACGCCTCTTACCATAACGTGGAGATGCACGCGCTCAGTGTTATTGTAAACATGTCTTTAATTTTACCCTATCAATTTGAGCCGGAATCAGACCCGGTGATTGAACTGCGGGATGAAAATAACAGCGTTTGGACGACATGGCGACAAACACACTCTACAAACGCAACTCTTGTGTATTCCTGTGGGCGGAGGTTAGTCAAAAAACTGTTTTAGTGACGTCATTAAAGAAGGAAGTAGAGGGATGTAGTCCAAACTGGCCGTTCGATGTAGGCGACTTCTGTTAAATAAAATATCTCGCTTGGCATTGAACTTTGAGCTTTAAAATTTTACAGATTTTATTTATACTCTAACAACAACATTACACACTAACTAAAGTTTGAAACATGGGATCACGAAGAACGGGACCTTTAAAGTTAATAAGATAATTAAGTGATTAATTGAGTGATGATTGAGCATTATTGAAGACACCTGATGATAACAAGCAGAATCACCAAAGGAGAAAATCACAATTTTTAAGCCACCATCGTGGAGATGAGGTTTGTTTTAGTTGGGCTCTTGACCCTTGACTTTTTAAAATAAAATTTTGTTTGGGCAGTTTTAACTGAGTTATAACATCCAGACAAACAAGTGGAAAAATGGTCAGGTGTTGTTGGTTATGTTTTTACATAATCATTATTTGACCTGAATCACTGAACTCATTTAGACCCCAATCTCTGAGTTAGATTTACATTATTGATTACAGCAGCACAAGATCAGCTTTATCAATATAATCTGAAGGATTTCACAAACAGTTGTTCTGAGCAAAAAAAAAATAAAAAAATCTTTCTTTAGGCACACACAGACATCAAGTATCAGCCTGTGAATCTCAACGACGGTGACAAGCAACATATTCTGATCAACAGATCAACTCTGAATATTAGAAAACAAGCTACTAAAAAGTCGCATAAACGGAACAAAATAAAATATGAGAATAAAGAAAATTACTAAGACAATTCAGCTCATAATTTATTTATGCAGCAATGCATGATGGGAGATTGGTGTTGGAGAATTTTGATTGGTGGCACCCAGAATGCACTGCAACATGGTTTATTATTCTCACCACTGTTGAGATTCACAGACTGATTCTTGATGTCTGTGTGTGCCTAAGAGAAAGATTTTTTATTGATCAGAACAACTGTTTTGTGAAATCCTTCAGATTATATTGATAAAGCTGATCCTCTGCTGTAGAATCACAGTGCTGCTGTAATCAATAATGTAAATCTAACTCAGAGATTGGGCTCTAAATGAGTTCAGTGATTCAGATCAAATAATGATTTTGAGAAAACATAACCAACAACACCTGATCATCTTTTAACTTTGCTTGTTTGGTTGGTTTTAATGCAGTTAAAACTGCCCAAACAAAATCTAATACTAAAAAGTCAAGGATCAAGAGCTCAACTAAAACAAACCCTGACCTCGATGATGGTAACTTAATTGTGATTTTCTCCTTTGGTGATTCTGCTTGTTATCATCAGGTGTCTTCAATAATGCTCAATCATCACTCAATTTATCACTTAATTATCTCATTAATGCTTCAGTGGATGAGATAAAAATATGGCAGGACTTTTACTTTCTGACCCCTGGAATGTCCACCTCTGGTGAAAACATAACCAACACCACCTGATCATTTTTTCCATTTGTTTGTCTGGATGTTATAACTCAGTTAAAACTGCCCAAACAAAATTTATTTTAAAAAGTCAAGGGTCAAGAGCCCAACTAAAACAAACACTCATCTCCACGATGGTGGCTTAAAAATTGTGATTTTCTCCTTTGGTGATTCTGCTTGTTATCATCAGGTGTCTTCAATAATGCTCAATCATCACTCAATTAATCACTTAATTAACTCAATAACTAACACCGCTTCAGTGTTCATTTAACACTCTTATTTTAACACTTTAACACTCGAGTATGGTCTCACATGTACTCCCTGGAGAGTTTATTTAACACTGCAGTTTTAGGTATTATTTTTTATACTTGAAATACCTTGAACTGTACTTTAACTCTTTCCATTTTAAAAACATTTTATTGTAGCTTCATGAATCCTTTTTATCAACACTTAAATATAAGTAAGTTTAATTTTTTTTTTTCTTTTTTATTTAAAGTAGATCGAGTCCATAAACAAGTCCACGTATAGGCCAAATATACTTAGACTTTTGTCAAGTATACTTTAGTGCAATTTTGAGTATATATCTCAGAAGTACATAAAGTATATTTCTGAGAAGTATATAAAGAGTAGACTGAAAGTATACTTTCTTATTTTTAGTTTACAAGAAGTATACTAATTGCACACTTGAATAAACTTCTTTTTCGTAAGGGTAGTCATCTGTCCCTCCATTGGCAGCTATGCAAAACCACTTTGAGAATTGAGATTGTAAAACTAATCCATATGAATTGAGTGGTTTAGTCCAGATATTCTGAAGAGACATGCACAATTGCTTTATGTGATTAACATTTTTTATTGCAAATATCTAAGCATGCTCAAGATTCATTTACTTGAGAAGCACAATGAAGACATGAAACCTTGTTTTCTGATCAATTAAACCAAAATGAAGTGAGTTTAAGCTTAAAACAAGAACAAATATCTGTCAATATGGTTTGAAAAAAATAAGTGAATTGTTCTGTGCGCAATGGCAGATATTTGTTCCTGTTTTAATCAGAAACTCACCTCCTTTAGTTTCATGTCTTCATTTTGCTTCTGCAAATGTATCTTGAGGATGTTTAGATATTTGCATTAGAAAATATGTCAAACTCAATGCATTCTGATCAATTTCACAGAAAACAAGACTTTATCCCATTAATTTTGCTTCTCAAGTAAATGTATCTAGATTTAAGAATCTTTAGACATTTGTACTGGAGAATAAGAAAAAAATACTGATGCAGAACATCACCTTTTTTACAGTGTGATCAGAAGGTGCAGTAAAAGATATTCCATATAGTCTAGTGGATGGGAACAGAGCTATTCAAGCTTTCAGCTATTTCATGTAAACTGATTTAAAAAGTAATGGATATCTTGTTGTCTGCTCCCTAAACATGTGCATTTAGAGAACATATTGACATATGGAGGGTATGCATGTGACGTCACCATCGGCAAGAGTGACTTTAAACACACTAATCTAAGGTATATTTTTACAGACTGCCGAAAGCAGAAAAGAAAAGCAAATTGCAGCAATTCACAGAAACAACTGGACTCCAGGCAGCAAAATGTGAATTTGCAGTTATCATTTTGTTAATATGTTGAATTTTGGGGTAAAATCCTACTCTGTATATTGCATTGTTATATATTGTATTGACAACTCATCAATTAAATATTTACCATCTTATATTCTGCATATTTGGGTGTTTTTAAATAAACACTGACAAAAACTAAGTTTTGGGAGTGGATGATATACACCAGTGGTTCCCAACCACATTCCTGGAGGACCCCCAACACTGCACATTTTGCATGTCTCCTTGATCAAGCACACCTGAATCAAGTCATCAATTCATTAGCAGAGACTCCAAGACTAGAAATGGGTGTGTCAGACAAAGGAGACATGGAAAATGTGCAGTGTTGGGGGTCCTCCAGGAATGTGGTTGGGAACCACTGATATACACTATATTGCCAAAAGTTTTGGGACGCCTGCCTTTACGTGCACATGAAATTTAATGACATCCCATTCTTACTCCGTAGGGTTTAATATGGAGGTGGCCCACCCTTTGCATCTATAACAGCCTCGACTCTTCTGGGAAGGCTTTCCACAAGGTTTAGGACACGTGTTTATGGGAATTTTTGACCATTCTTCTAGAAGCACATTTGTGAGGTCAGTGATGTTGGACGAGAAGGCCTGGCTCACAGTCTCTGCTCTAATTCATCCCAAAGGTGTTCTATCGGGTTGAGGTCAAGACTCTGTGCAGGCCAGTCAAGCTCCTTCACACCAAACTCACTCATCCATGTCTTTATGGGCCTTGCTTTGTGCACTGGTGTGCAGTAATGTTGGAACAGGAAGGGGCCATCTCCAAACTGTTCCCACAAAATTGGGAGCATGAAATTGTCCAAAATGTCTTGGTATGCTGAAGCATTAAGAGTTCCTTTCACTGGAACTAAGGGGTCAAGCCCAACACCTGAAAAACAACCCCACACCATAATCCCCCCTTCAGCAAACTTTACACTCGGCACAATGCAGTCAGGCAAGTACCGTTCTCCTGTCAACCGCCAAACCCAGACTCGTCCATCGGATTGTCAGACAGAGAAGTGTGATTGGTCACTCCAGAGAACACGTCTCCACTGCTCTAGAGTCCAGTGGCGGTGTGCTTTAAACCACTGCATCCGACGCTTTGCATTGCACTTGCTGATGTAAGGCTTGGATACAGCTGCTCGGCCATGGAAACCCATTCCATGAAGCTCTCTACACACTGATCTTGAGCTCATCTGAAGGCCACATGAAGTTTGGAGGTCTGAAGCTATTGACTCTGACCCTGCTCTGTGATTTTACGTGGCCTACCACTTCATGGCTGAGTTGCTGTAGTTCCCAATTGCTTCCACTTTGTTATGATCACTAAAAGTGACCGTGGAATATTAGTAGTGAGGAAATTCACGAATGGACTTTTGCACAGGTGTCAACCTATCACAGGTACCACGCTGAATTCACCGAGCTCCTGAGAGCGACCCATTCTTTCACAAAAGTTGCAGAAGCGTCTGCATGCCTAGGTACTGATTTATACACCTGTGGCCATGGAAGTGATTAGAACACCTGAATTCAATGATTTGGAGGGGTGTCCCAATACCTTTGGCAATATAGTATATATAACATTGATATAAGCAATTACATGGATTTATATTGTATACATATAGGTTGAGGGGGCGTGTTCCGGCAGGAAAGTGCATATTGTTGTGCATAATGCATATTGTTTACTCCTTAAATTCTCTTTACTTTCTTCTGCATAACACCTGCAGAAACCCTGACATGATACAAAACTGAAGGAATATAACAGTATGAATTTAAATATTAGGCTTTCACAGATACAAATAAGACAGACTGCAGCAAGACTGCTTTTTAGCTACTCCCTGAGTCAGTAATGTTGCCTGTCAAACAAAGTTATATCCTCTAAAAATTATAGTGTAATTAAGAACTTGAGTCTGGCCTACTGGTTGTAACTAGTCCACTCTTACTTCCAACAAGGGTGACTACAAAAACTATAATGTAATCAGGGAGAAGAAAACTTCATATAAGTCATTTATTTATACCAATAAATCAATAAATACAACAAAATACATATGACAAAAGTTCCTTCCCCCCGCAAAAAAGATATTACTGACCAGCCAACCCTCTCTGAATCCCAACACAAGCCAGCTTCTTTACACAGAACAATTTGAAAGAAAAAGTAAAGTAAATCACATTAACAACCCCCCAAAAAAATCATGAAATGAATACAACACTCAAAAAACACTCAGATAATTACACTGCAAGCATAAACCACATGCAAAAAAATGGTTCATGTGTGTTAAAGCATCAGTCTTATTTAGGGAATATAGAGGTTGGCTGGCAACACGAGGCTGGGAAGTGATACAAGTAAAAAGAAGAAAAAAAAAAGAAAATGCAAAAAAAGAGAAACCACTAGCCAGTTCAGTTCATACAACAATCATCAACTATAATTGCGCTGGAGGCATACAGCGCGCACATGCACGGACAGGCTAGCGAGAAGAAAAACAAAAACAAAACACAAACAAACATAGGAGAAACAGCGATCACTAAACCTAATATGAAAAACAAAAAACACAATTAACAATACCCCAAAATAATCACACTATTCTTTAATATCATTAAAAATAATAACATAAAATCACTTGATTATAAATACCCTCTCCGATTACCTGCAACTCAAGCCATGAATCAAACACCAGCCATGAACCAATGTCCGAGATCAAACGAGGACGGGCGTGACCAGCAGCCGCTAAAGCCACAATGTTTTACACCTACATTAAAAACATCAAACCTTTAATAAAAACCACTTTGTGAGATAAAGAGATATTTATTTAGCCTACCGTTCACCCAAACAGTGTCCATACGCAAGCCAACACGGAAGCGGTACCAAGCAGCACAATATTTACATCTGCGTTAAAAACATAGCATCCTGATTTAATAAAGCAAGGCTTTGTGAACATAAAACAAAGTTAGCATCCACTTAGCCTACCTGCTCATTCAGACCATATCTGTGCACAAACACCACTACGAGGCAACGCGCTTCCACACAAAAAGATCGGACCCCATCTCTAGGTACCCTTCTAGGTGCCTGCTTAAAAACCCAATAATTGCCTACCTGGCCACGCCCTCAATAGTTGTAATCGTCCTGCCGGCTACATGGTCTTTTAACCTGTTGTTCATTAAGGAAGAGTTGAGGTAGAGAAGAAGAAGAGAAACCAAGAGCAGAGTAGATTGTTTATCACTGATTCTTGATGGCTATAATCCAGCTGTTTTACATGCATCAGTTTTGATGGATTGATTCAGTACTTTATTACTTTATAAATTCAGATGCATTCCTGCACAAGATGTTTGTCGATCCAGCAGATTGTTTTTGAAGAAAACAGCCCGCAGCAGGTTTCAGTTTGACTGGATAGATAAGCTGATAGTCACTTCAGTAAGAAGTGGAAATTCAATTGAATTATAAAATCAGTAAGATCTATATTACTATATAGTTCAAGGAAATTCACACAATATTCCACTCTTCTATTTTTACGTAATTAATATAGTCAAACAACAACACTTTACAATAAGGTTTGTTAGTTAACATAAGTTAACTACATTAGTTAACATTAACTAATAATGAACTAAACTTATACAGCATTTATTAATCTTTGTTAATGTTAATTTCAACATTTACTAATACATTATTAAAATCTTGTTAACATTAGTTAATGCACTGAATTAACATGAACAAACAATGAACGTCTGTATTTTCATTAACTAACATTAACACAGATTAGTAAATACAGTAACAAATATACTGCTCATGGTTAGTTTGTGTTAGTTAATACATTAACTAATGTTTAACTAATGAGCCTTATGGTAAAAGTGTTACCGCAGTGTTGATAAAGATCAAGGTTGTGTGTGTGTATGTGTGAACAAGGAAGATCAAACTGTTGTGGGAGGATCTGCTGCAGGTTGACTGTTTTCAGCATGTCTTGTTTGATCAGATACTGAATGTGTGAAGACAATGTTTTACACGTTTGTTTTGCTCTGTTTGTGCTGGAGGTGTTCAACTGGTAAGTTTTAAAAGCATTTTTATGGCTTAATGTCTGATAATTGTTTTTAGAACAAATTAACAAACTACTGCTAAGGTATAGATTAGACTGTTTACACTTGTTATCACAGATCAAATAAATCTTTTTTATTTAATAAAAGATTTTATTTTGAGATATACTTGGATTCAGATCTCTGGTTATCAGGGAATTTTGAATTTTAATTTTCATGCCTGGAAAAGTCATGGAAATGTATTAAAATCTTAAAAGTCATAGAGAATAATGGAAATGTCTAAAATGACGAAACTTAGAAATGTCCCGCTTTCAAAAATTTAGGCCTTTTTTGTGATTTTAAATATATTAATTTCATACAATACTTCTGCAGTAATCATGCATGACAACAAATGTAATACAAATTCATTTGTCAAAAAACAATATTTATTTACTTTCAAATCACAGCAGATTTCATCCTTCGCAAACCATAATCTGCAAAAAACCTGTTTCTGTTCTCCAGGTGTGTTTGGTGATTCAGTGTCAGTGACGGAGGGAGAATCAGTCCTTCTACACTCTGATGTCACTGAAATACATGAAGGCGACAACATACTGTGGAAATATGGAGCTGAAAACTCTATCATAGCTAAAATTAATAGAGTGAAACACATTTCCTCCGCATATAATGGCTCTGATGGGAGATTCAGAGACAGACTGAAGCTGGACGATCAAACTGGATCTCTGACCATCACAAACACCACAACTACAGACTCTGGACTCTATAAACTAGATATATTTGGAGCTAAACATTCATCAAAAACATTCAATGTTTCTGTCTATGGTGAGTAGAGAGTTTATTTGTCCAAATGTTCACATATTCTTGTTTTATTAGTTCAGCAAAAGCTAAAGGGTTAGTTCACCCAAAAAAGAAAATTCTAACCAATCCATATGAATCGTATGATTTAGTCCAAATTACCTGAAGATGCACGATCACTTTATATAATGAAAATATTTAATTTAGGCTTTTATTCACATATAAACCTTGATCAAAGCACATAAACAGAAGCTCAACCAAACCTCATTGGTTCTCGCACGTCAAGCGAACATGCTTGAGCTTCTGTTTATCATAACTGATGTTTGTGTTGATGAATGGTTATATATGAAAAAAAAGAAGCTTAAATTCAATCTGTTCATCATAACAAGCGATCGAGTCTCTTCAGAAAATTTGGACTAAACCTGTCAATTCATATGGATTAGTTTTATGATGTCTTTATGAACTTTTGAAGCATCAAAGTGGTAGTTGCGTAGCTGTCAATGGAGGGGCAGAAAGCTCTGATTTCATCGAAAAGATCTTCATTTGTTTCAAAGATGAACAAAAATCTTACAGGTTTGGAATGACACGAGGGTGAGTAATTACATAATTAGTTCACTTTTTTGGGTGAACTATCCCTTTAAGCTTAATTCACTGAATTTATGGCATAAGAACGATAACAAAAAATAATTATGATTTTTTTAAATGTCCTTTTTTAAAATAAAGAAAGAATAAGGCTTACTGAGAGGCACTTATAGGCAAGGCAAGATTATTTATAGAGCATATTTCATACACAATGGTAATTTAAAGTGCTTTACATAAAAAGGAAACAAATACATAAGAATTATATTGATATAAAATGCATTAAAACAGTTAAGAAAATGCTGTGCAATAGGTTCATAAAAATAGAAATGGCAATATAAGTAGAGAATAAAAATGTATATAAAATGTATTTTAAAACGGTTTAGCATAAAAAAGAGGATACATAAATAAAATATAGTGCAATCCGTTCGGACGTAGCACAGAGTTCAATTCAGCAAATGTGGCTACTGTAGAGCACATCTGATCTCTTCTGGAAGCTGGTTATGTGGCATAATAGCTGAAAGCAGACTCCCATTTTTTAGAGCAAATCCTTGGTATTTCTAAGTGATGTGATCCTATATTGATCTGAGTGATCTGTTTATATTCTATGAGCATATCTGCAATGTATTGAGGTCCAATAGGCCATTGAGTGATTTATAAACAAGTAACAGTACTTTAAAATCAATTTTAAACGAAACTGGAAGCCAGTGTAAGGACCTGAGGACTGGTGTGATGTGTTCATGTTTTCTGGTCCTGCTCAGACTCCTGACAGCAGCGTTCTGTACGAGCTGCAGCTGTCTGGTGGTGTTTTTGAGAAGGCCAGTGTTACAATAATCACCCTGCTGGTGATGAAAGCATGAACAAGTTTCTCTAAGTCTTGACTGGATGCAAAACATCTATTTCTTTCTTGCAATATTTTTTGAGATGATAATATGCTGATTTAGTTATTGCTTTTACATGACTACTGAAACTCAGGTCTGACTCCAAAATCATACCAAGATTCCTGGCTTGATTTTGTGTTATTTGACCCCTAGAGGGTTATAATGGAAGTCAATGAGGTCAGTTTTTGGATGGAGAGGCTACACACTGCAGAGCCATAACCTCCAGCTCCCCCTCTCTGGACCTACTGTGGGCATGATGGGTGGAGCTGCATCCTCCAACCACACCATAACTCTACCCATAACCCCATCTCTCCACCCAATAAACAGGCTAAGCTCCAGAGAGGTGGAGCTGGAGGTCATTTTACTCTACAGCAAGCACTACTTGTTTGGATGTTTTAACAGCAGATATGTAATGCTTTGGTTTAATATAAAAGAACATTACACAACACTTACATTAGTTTACATGATTTTCACATTAAACTCATGTTAACGCTCATATTGTTCACGTCTTGTCCAATGTTCCCTCTAAGCTGCGCGCGTGCGCGGCCGCGCACTTCTGAAGCCGCGGCCGCGCAGAAGAAATAATTGCCGCGCAGAGAACAGACATGAAAATGATTGTAGTAGTTTAAATGAGAAATAATTGCAGTGCTCTGGACAACCGCTATAGAGTTATTGTCGCTATAGAGTTGGAACCGGTGAATTCGGTTTACAGGTTTCATAGAAAGAGAACGATTGAGCGCGTGTGAGCTGACTGGCCCTGAGCCAAATCAGTCACGGTAAGAATACTGTCATGTTTGCGGACTAAATACATCAATACGAGAGGCAACGCGAAATGAAAAGTAATGTGAAATAAAACGTCATGTTTTAATGAAAAGTGGTGGAAATAACGGATGATGGGCACAGAATGCTAACAAAACTCTGAGACATTTACAGTCACACACCCACCACAGGTGTAGCTTGAAAACTCAAAATACATCAGTGATTTACCTCAGTTTAAATAGATTTTTATGTGTGGTGGTGGTGTGGGTTTCAGGGATGTTTAGATAACTATAAAAGAGTTAACGTTCACTTTTCTTAAAAATATTTAGCTATCAGTTTAAATGCTTCAGTTTGTTTTCACTATATAATATATTAAAACAAATGGAAGCATTTAAACTGATATAATACTGTATATCAGTTTAAATACTTAAATATGATATTATATTTATTATATTATAATGTAAGCCTAATAAAAAATTGATCTCACAAGGGGATTGTTTAGGGCTCCTTGCCACGAAAAATCTTAACCTCCTGGTATATAAAATCTGGGAAATTCATAAGCAATAAACATGTAATTTTGATGGTTTAACAGTGTCTGTTGCTAATAATTGACTGTACAAAAATACATTATGGTTGTCCCAAACCATCATTGTAACTGCTCATATTATATTAGGCTATTAGAAAGAATTGAACTGTCCTGCAGGAGGACAGAAATTATTTTTTTTTTTTACAGTTAATACAGCAATGTGAAAAAATCTCAAGTAACCTAAAAATGTGCTTAATTTAGTGACTGAACTGCTTAATTTCAAACATATTATTTAATAAATCACTAAGTTACATCAAGGGTCAAATAAAATAGAAACAGCACATTAAAGTTAAATGTTACAGTTGCATGATAAAACCATTTTTTTTGTGTGTGTTTGTTTACGTTCATTGTACAGGTCTGATATAAAGTATGTTTTTGCTCAGGTGGCCAAAATGTGCGCTCAACAGAGAAAAGTTTTGCTCAGCAAGAAAAAAAATTAGAGGGAACATTGGTCTTGTCGCTGTATTACTAAAACAGTGAGGACTTTAATGTTTGCGGGTCACTGCCATTCAGTGCCATTGTCTCATTACAACCCAGATTTGCTGGAAATTAATTGTGGTTTTGTTTATTCTCTCATATTTCCTAGCTCATCTGTCCACTCCTAACATCACCAGAGATTTTCACAAAATCTGTCATCATCAATTGTTCATTGGTGTGTTCAGCTGTGAATGTGAGTCATGTGACTCTCTCCTGGTACAAAGGAAACAGTTTATTGTCCAGCATCAGTGTGTCTGATCTCAGCATCAGTCTCTCTCTACCTCTGGAGGTGGAATATCAGGATAAAAACACCTACAGCTGTGTGCTGAACAATCCCATCAGCAACCAGACTCAACATCTGGACATCACTCACCTCTGTCACACATGTGCAGGTACAATAGTGATTGTTTACTGACCTGGACTGTGTTTCCCAAAAGCATTGTGAGCCCAAGTTGATTGTGGAGACCATTGCCACCAGTGTTCTCTATGATCAAATTAGCTAACAATACTTTTGGAAAACTGATCTCTTTTGCTGTAGACTGCACATCCTTTACTTTCTCTCTTTAGCCGTTACAGCACTGGCCCCACAGACTCTTTCACAGTCTCCTTCAGTCTCGCTGATAGAGCCGATCTCTGCTGCTGCTGCTGCTGTTGGATCTCTGTTGATTGTAGTTGTAGTCGGGATCTTCTACATCTACAGGAAATTTAGAAAAACAGGTCAGAAATTAAATTATTAATATTAATTTAATATATATATATATATATATATATATATATATATAAGTATGCAAGCTCTGTTGTTTTTAACTCATCTCTATTATTTTTAATGCAGTTCAGACACAGGATGAAGACAGAACTGATCCAGCATTGAGTAAACCAACAACAATAAAAAAGGTAAGACGTTGTTGTAGTCAGTTAGTGTGATTGAAGCTTACTAATTGCAGTTTGCAGCCCATCTGTTATTATTATTGCCTTAACTGTAAAAAAAAAAAAAAAAAGCGAGAGAAAAAAAAAGAAATTTTGATTGCAAGTTTTACAGAAAAACACTAACTTATTTTTACAGGTATAGTGATTAGTGATTACACTATTATTGCAACATGCAGCACATAAATGTTTTCTGGCTCATTCTGGACTGAAGCACAGGCTCTACTCTTCAGTAACTCAGACAAAACTCAGATAACAAACACTTTAAATCCCAACAGAACATAAACACTATAGATCTCTTCTAGATCTCAGCATCTTCATTTATTACAAACAAATTTGATTGTTTTTCTTAGTTCTTATTGAGAATTAACAAAGGTTTTGATATTGATCTTTTATTGAAAATAATATAGTTTTAAGTCACTATTATGATGATCGGTGTTTGCTTTAGTTGGGCTCTTGACTCTTGGCTTTTAATCTTTTTTTCTGGCTTCTGTACCTGTGTTTCTAAAGCAAAATGTAGTGGCCTGATTCACAGATACCACCCAGAGTCTTAAATTATTGATTAAATTATTTGATAACATGAGATATTTTTCACATTGTTCACTGTAGCCCTATACTACTGCATACAATCTCTCAGTGCACAAAAATTGCATAAAATCATAATACACTCACAAACATCAAAAATCAGCATAAGAATCTCAACAGTGGTGACAATCGGCAAAATATTCAGATAAACTCTGAAAGTCACAAAACAAGCTACTAAAATCACAAAAAAGCATTTTGATGTCTGCTTGTTATAACACTAATGCCATAATATCACACGGTTGCTGTAAATAATGTAAAATGAACAGCTAATATACTCAGAGATTAGACTGAATCAGGGAATCAGGCCACTATAATGATTATATCATCACGATAACCAACTTCATCTGATTTTCTCTTGCATTTTTTGCCATAAAAAATGTGCTTTATAAACACACAGTTAAAGCAGTCAAAAACTAATGTTTAAAAAGTTACACTGATAATAGTGAATTTTAGTATTTTCAATAAAACATCATCTAAACTTGTGTTAATTCTCAATAAGAACTTGAGTATGAAAGAAATCAAACTGGATTGTAATGAGTGAATATGCTGAGATCTTGAGAGATCTGTTAGTGTTTAATGTTCCCAGTCATGTGACCTTTTTTACATTTTTTTTTTTTTTTAGAGTGAAGGTGTTTGATCGTAATAATTTAGGAAATACCTGCAAAATGACAGTTTTTCTGTGAAACATTTAATAAAATTTCTGTAAGTTTTTGCAGGGCTTTTAATTAGCATATTTTACTTCAATTTTATGGTTTTTGTTGTCATTTGACTTGAAAATGATTTATTTTTTTTAAACTGCGAGCAGTGGTGCCAACTGTCCTTTTGCGCCATCTTTTGGTGATTTTGCGAACTATTATCGTTATTATTTTGTAATTTTACATATGTTTCTATATAATTTAAGAAAACAGAAAAAATACTATATAAATAATATAGCCTTTTTCTGTATAAAAAAAATAAAATTACTGTAATTTGTCATGAATGACATTATATTTAAAATAACAGCTGAGTTGTTAATTTTACAGATATTATTTGTAAACTTACAGAGTTTTGAGTACAATTTAAAATAAAAGAAAGAAAGTGACTAAAAAAATATTTATTTTCTGTAAAATTTGTATTTTTCTACAGTGTTCAGTAGGAAGCCCATCAAAATGTTTTAAATAATTTTTAATAAATTAATTGTATGTACTTTATTACAAACCTTTGACCTTTTGTGTTTTACTTTGGTCATGCATGTTAGTATAACAAACGCTGTGGTCATACATGACTTCATCCATCGCAGGTTAAAACAATAGACTTCTATGTTTACTGTGGTCGAGGGAACATATGAACAACATGCCTTCAGACGTGACGAGGAACACCTGTTCTTCTTTAATTGTGCTCTTTTATACCACAGAAAACTGCTCCCATTTTGGAAATCTACATGGGTGCCTGAACAGCAGCGCAAGCTGGCATTTGACCCGCATTTTAAAGCATGAGATATGGGTCTGTTTGTAGACAATAATGTATTTTCTCTCTTAACTCACACAGCGAGATGGCGAGTTTGTTTATTATCAGTAAATCAATTAGACATCATTCATTTGAGTTGCCGATTTCCATCGATAAGGGACAGCAATGCAACAGAGCCAAGTTTATGCTATAAGTGGTGACACTGGGACTGCAAACACTGTCGGCAGATCAACAATGGCAAATAATAGATTCGTCCAGATGAAAATACAGACATCAAATTCATCCAATCACCCTTTTCCAAACATCTTGTCCTGTGGGTCTGCTGGAGCCTATTCCAGCATCTCTGGCAGTCAGAACCTCCCTGGTCCAAACATCCAATCATTTGTTAAAATGCATTTAATAAATTAAAATTTTTAAATCTTAAAACTATTATGTGTCTTGCTCTATCAAGCTTAGCTGTGCTGAGAAAAGTAATGCTGTGTCTACACCGATGTTTGTATCATTATTTGATGGCTGCCATTTTACTCAGTAGAGCGGTGTAGTGCTGTGGTTCCAGGAGTATTTTAACATTCAAAGTAAAAATTAAATGAAAATGTCACATCAGCAGGTTCCTGATTGAGTTTGTTTTTCCTTGCAGAAATCAAAGACAGAGGCTGTGTATGAAAATGTCCACAAAAAACGATGACTGAATACTGTATCCACTGGAACAGATGTTAATACTGGACACTGACTCGCACATTTTGACCACATTTATTATCTGATAGGATGTCTTTTGTTTTCACTCTTTGTATCATATCTTTTGCTTTTATTGTGATGTGTGAAATTATGTTTTCATTTAGTGGTTCCCCAATATCATAAAACCCAAAAACTCAACTGAAATGTTCTACTTTTAGTTTATCATATGGAAATGTACCTAACATTGGATATTTGGGCAAATGTAACACAAGTACAAATTATCGCTCTCTAGTGTCCAAAGCAGAAAATCACATCTCTAAGAAGAGAGCGCTACTTTTACACACTAAATGCTGCTCTTCTAGAGGAACTGAAAAATAACAAGACTGCTGATGCTAATTGAGCACTGCACAGTGCACTGGAAAACTGACTCATTTTTTATGCCTTGTATTCAGTTTTTTGCAGCGCACATGAAGGTGACAGAGATAATCAATTATATTTAAATATCGAGTCAAAGCTCAATTTTTCATGTTTTGAAAGATCACATTTTCACGACAAAATACAACCCATACAAAATCAAAGGGTGCGTCTCAATCAGCTCCCTAGTTCAGAAGAGCACTGATTAGGGAGTTGGCCATTTTAGGGGTTTCTCAATCACAGAATCCTTCCAGGGCACTGAAAGTCCCACAATGCACTGTGAAAACCAGGGAGCATCGATGCTCACTATAGCTGTGTCCCAATTCAGGGGCTGTGTCCTCCAGAGATCGCTTTTGAAAGCTGCGTACGTTATCGAGCTGTCATCTCGAGTCGTCATATTTACTTAATCTCATTTAAAGACCCAATGAAGTGCCTTGGCATTATTCAATGTGTTGATGTAATTTCAACTAAAATAAGGAAGACAGGGTGGGACATATCGAACTGCTCCTCCCCTTTTTTAAATAGGCAATAGCGTTTCTGTAATGTCTTTCCCTTTTCTTGCTTATTAAGACAGAGGACACTCAAGAATAGTCCGAAATACCAATTCAGGAACAACAGACCTTGTCTTTAATGCTCACATTGCACTTGTATTTTCAGAGCAAATTACTTTGTCATTGCTACATGACTCCACCCATTACTTACGTATTAAATTAACAATTATTATTTTACTCATACATATTATTTTATCCATTTATATCACAGCTCGGCCAGAGCTGTTGAGCTCCATAAAACCTCAGTTTCCTTCTAATCACTAACCTTTTCTCCTCTATATGGCTTTAAATATAGCATTCTGAGCAGAATTCAAATGGGTCAGATACATTCTGTAGTCTGCGGCAACTCTGTGCTATCGTTTCTCTGGACCGGGAGCAGACTGTGTGCGCTGCGGTTCACGTGACACTAAAGGCCCTGATAGACTTCAAAATGAAATCAAAGAACGAACTGATGTGACATCATTTTGAACAAAGGTCATTTTGGAAATTCCAAATGGCTTGCCAAAGCAAACTCTCAGGAAATGTTCACTCCAGATGCAGATCACCTTCGTACTACCATTGGCCCGTGATGATAATGTAATAGGAGGTTTGTGCTGAGGCTCCGCCTTCTTTCACACAGAACTTTTCTCTGACTCATTTGATCTGTTGAATCCATCAAGTTAAGATCTTCATGGGTAAAAACGAATGTGTTGGATAGCCACTTTAAAGTAGAAAATAAAGTTGTGCTTCTAAAGAAATGTTTTTTTTTATTTTGATACTGTAAAGCTGCCTCCTTTTAAGCAATCTATTAAATAAAATGCCATATAAATAAATGTGAAGTGACTTTACTGTAGTGCTAATTTTCTGAGCTTGTGCTAACAAACCCATGTTATTATGATCAGATGCTTTTCTTATGCTTTCTTTGAAAAAGCTTACTGTTTTCTCTTTTTTGTTGTGTTTATTTTGTTACTGAGAGGAAGAAGGAACTTTCTCCATGAGTATATCGGGGCCTTAAAGGTGCCATAGAATTGAAAATTGAATTTACCTTGGCATAATTAACCCTTTGACGCGTACGATCACACCGGTGTGATCAGTCTTGGCTGGTCCCTGGAGCGTACGATCGGTGTGATTAGAACGTTCAGCGCATCATGTGATCAACTGCCAAATTCAGATGTGCGTGCGCGCTTTAACTGGCGCTAAACCAGAGACGGACGCGCGCAGCGCTTTTCATATCACATATATGCAGTGTTATCAACCCAAATAATGTTCATTTCAGGTTTCAGACATTTAAATACACATGAGTACTAAAAACAATTATTAGAGTTTGTAAAAATACACAATGATGTCTATAGAAGCTGAAATAACAACCCTTTCCATTATAACTTGACAGCACGTTTAATTCATATCAGATACATATTGTGAAAGTAACTTAAAAGCTTACTCTATTCTTCCCCAGTTCACCGGCACACTTACTTGCATGATTTCAGGAGAAGTGGATAAATTCACGGGTTGTAAATCCAACAGATCCGATTCTCTGCGCGGTGCAAACTAACATGGCGGCGCCATCACTCATATGGCTCAACTAACGCGATCGTTATAAAGGTGTTTAAACAGCAAAACACATCCACTTGCACAATTGGCAATCGGAAATTAGATATTTCATGCTATAGTTAACACATTTGTGAATATTTTGAATAAAAAAGGAGAAATTAAATGAAAGCAGATCATCATTCATAGTGCTGCGGTGTGTCACGTAACAAGCATTGACGCGTCACCATGGAAACCATAAAGTGATACGTTCTAAATAACAGTTGCCTTAAAAAACTCATGCTGGGGGGTCAGCCAGAATATTTGAAACTTACGTGCGAAAGGGTTAAATAATTTCAGTACATGGAAATGACATTCAGTGAGTCTGAAACATCATTGTTTCCTCCTTCTTATGTCAATCTCATTTGTTTAAAACCTCTGAAGAACAGGCGAATCTCAACATAAACGACTGTGATGCAACAGTCGGGATCATTAATATGTACGCCCCCAATATTGCATTTGCCAGCCCATGTTCAAGGCTTTAGACAAGCCAGTATTAACGTCTGGATCTGTGCACAGCCGAATCAACAGACTTTAACGCAGGAAAGAAAGCAAGGACAACAGCGAAAAATGGCAGATGGAGCAATAATAACTGACATGATCCATGATAACATGATCAGACATGCTGCACGATGAACACTTTGTAAAGATCCATTTTGAGGGTTATATTAGCTGTGTGAACTTTGTTTATGCAATGTATTATAGAGTCGCGAGCTTGGGGGCGGTGAGCGTGAGGATTTAAAGGGGACACGTGCTGAATCGGCGCATTTATAATGATGCCCCAAAATAGGCAGTTAAAAAAATGAATTAAAAAAAATCTATGCGGTATTTTGAGCTGAAACTTCACAGACACGTTCAGGGGACACCTTAGACTTATATTACATCTTGTGAAAAAGCGTTCTAGGTCACCTTTAATGTGAAACCAGATGGAATGGAAATCATATTTACATTGTCTTAATGGTCCCCTATCCCCTATGTAGTGCACTATGTGTCGTTCACCATGTAGAAACTAGTAAATGTGTGAACAAGTGACCCATTTCAGCTGTAGCTTCAGTCTATAATGTAGGGGGCGGGACTTCAGATTCTAGAGAGCATTTGATTGGACAGAAGATCTGATGAGAAGCTGAAGTCCGTGGTGATGTCATGAAAATCCGTGATCCATTTTAGCGGAAGTGAGAGACGATAAGTTTTGAATGCTTATTCTCCTAAATGAGAATTTTGTCATTGGTTTGGAACACACCAGCTTATTCAGTATTTTACACCTCACAAGGAATAACAGTCAATTTTATTACAGTTACTTTTCTAAATGAGACAGACTCAATGACGTATGCAGCCTTCAAATGTGACCTCAGAAGGCCCTGAATTGGGACACTGCTCTTGTTCCCTTAACGGAAGTTCTGAAACCCAAAACATAAATCACATGAGCCAACTCACTACACATACTAGGCTTATTCGTGTTGAATCGGCTCTGTGCAGACAGATCGGCATATGACATCAAAGTACGGCAAGATCGAGCGATTCAAAAGCATAAGGAGTTGTTTGTTCTCAAAATTTGATGTTATACAGCGATTGGTCTGTGCAGCACTGATGCATCTTGAACAAGCCTAAAACACGCGTCAATTATTTATATTTCAGCATAAACTTACATCACTAGACAGGTAATGAACATAGTCTAGATAACAATATATTCATGGTTGATGTTGCATGTATATCTAACAAGCAAAGCATTTATTATAATTTATTTTAAATAACTAAGTAATGTCAAAAAGATATCAGCTCTGCTGTTATTGATGCAATGTTTTATCAATCATACAAGAAAACTACTGTAGAAATAGTTTGAAAAATACAACAGCCAGATGTGTTTTAAGGCCTCATGGCCTACTGCATGACTGTAAGAACTGTCACAAAGGTCAGGAGCACTGAAGAAAGTCATGTGACACACTGAGTATTCTGCCAAGTTAGGGCTATTTTCAGGATCTGGAACAAAAGGTTGGGTCCCATATAAAATTTTACATTTCTTTTTAAAACAAAAAAAAATAACGTTTACAAACGACACTTTTAAAATATGTGTTAAATATGATGTGTTGCAATTGCTTTTCTCTCTGTTTGTCAGACACGGTTTATTGTTTCTGTAGATTAGAGACTCGTAGAGTCGTTTATAGTATCAGGACAGGAAGAAGCTCCTCACCTTCACCTATAAACATGCACGTAGACATTCTCTCTCACAAACACATTTGTCCACCCAACAGATCAAACCACGTCTCTGAAGAACACCAACCGCAGCATCTTTCAGTTTGACTCAGAAGATGAACCTCAGTAAACTGGAACCGAGATCAGACACAGGTTTAACTTTGTGCTTTTTCCATTTACTAAAAATGAGAGCTGAATAAATATACACATCCATTTTAAACTCTCTAGAGTTACACTCCATTTCACTGTATAATGTTCATCATATATTTTCATCCAATATTTACACATCATTCTTCTAATGATGATCATCATTCTCTCTAACTTTTAAATATTAAACATAATCAAGCAACTAAATTTCAAAGACAATCAAAATGATAAAAAAAAATCCACTACTAAAAACCTAGTTTTTATTTAGTCTTATTAGTCTTAAGACTATATGTAAACTGTATAAGATGCGCACAGAGCAGTTGTGCTTGTGCAGTAGGAGGGTCAAACTCTGTCGGGGGAGGATTCACATGCTAGATTAACAGCTCTGTTACATATGTTTGAATCAGTTTCAGTATTATTCACAGATTAATATGTTTCTCATGCTTGTTTTGTTCTGTGTGTGCTGCTGCCGACTGATTGGTAAGTTATTAATATATTTGTGTGGTCATTTATTTTTATTTCAGTGTAAAAAGCTACTGCTACAAATTAGTCAAATTTATTTTCATATTCTATAAATCTATTGTTGTTTTAGATTCTAAATTCCAAGTATTAAAAATGTAAATAATCCACATAAAGCAGCTTCAGGAAACAACTAAAAAAAAACATTTAAATCATTTTAAATACATCTGCAGTAATCAACTACAAATGTCATAGAAAGTCAATAATAAAATGTAATGAACATATCCAGCATAATAAACTTGTACTCTCAAGCTATATTTATCATGCAACTTTAAACATTTATTTTGCAGAATTTCATTTTGGAACACTTTGAAGATCAATTTATTGATTCACCGTCTGACTGTTGATATGTTTCACCTTTCATTTTGTTCAACATCTCAGCTGCTATTCCTCAACTCATATTAAATGAGTTCTGATATTTAATATTTTACTGATTTCAGGCTTTGTAAGACATTAATCTGTGACAAAATATCTTCATTGTTCTCCAGGTGTGTTTGGTGATTCAGTGTCAGTGATGGAGGAGATTCTGTCACTTTACACTGATCTTACCGAAATACATGAAGATGAAGATTTACTGTGGAAATATGGAGCTGAAAAGTCTCTGATAGCTGAAATCAGTAAAGCTGCAGGAATCTTCTCTACATATGATGATGTTCCTGATGGGAGATTCAGAGACAGACTGAAGCTGGACGATCAAACTGGATCTCTGACCATCACAAACACCAGAACTGAACATGCTGGAGTTTATCATCTAGAGAAAAAGTGGAGCGAAACGATCATCAAAAACATTCAGTGTTTCTGTCTATGGTGAGACATTTGTCCTGACCTTCATATTTTGTTAACTTTACATATTGACATGTTTAATTCATAGTTTGAGATGACAGACACATTCACTGCTAGTTATCACACTAAACACTCACTAAACACATTGAACTGAAAATAAAACTGTTGATTAGATTCATTCACATTTCTCTTGATTCTCTGGGGTTTTCCAGCTCGTCTGCCTGTTCCTGTCATCAGCAGTAACTCTTCACAATGTTCTTCATCTTCATCAAATTGTTCATTGGTGTGTTCAGCTGTGAATGTGAGTCATGTGACTCTCTCCTGGTACAAAGGAAACAGTTTATTGTCCAGCATCAGTGTGTCTGATCTCAGCATCAGTCTCTCTCTACCTCTGGAGGTGGAATATCAGGATAAAAACACCTACAGCTGTGTGCTGAACAATCCCATCAGCAACCAGACTCAACATCTGGACATCACTCACCTCTGTCACACATGTGCAGGTATGAAGATATTGACATTGATTAACTAAGCTGATCTATCGTTACACACTGTAGTGCTGATCTTTTCTCACACTAATTGGCTTATTTTGTCCTTTACAGATCAGACCCTACCATTGTTTCACACAGTGCTGATCTCTGCTGGATCTCTGTTGATTGTAGCTGCCATTGGGATGTGCTGCGTCTGCAAGAAATGTAGAAAAATTGACAGAGGAGGCAAGTGTTACAAAGAATTATTATAACAAACAATTATTTTTAAATATGACAGCCCTAATTATCATTTAATCAATTATTAAATTATATTGTGTGTGGAAAGGCCTAATGTTAAATTAATTTTGTTGATGCCATTTTTTAAAACTGCGCTGTTAAACCTTTAATTAAATGTGTCATTTGTTTTAACTTTGACAGCCCTAACAATAATATGCTTTAAAGAAACAGATCAAGTTGAGTTTTGTTGTTTAAATGTATGTTTTATTGTTGAAACAGTTCAGACTCCTGCAGAAGAGATCACTTACACTGAACCGGTGTTCCACAAAAGAAACACATAAATCGGTAAGACAATTAATTAAGATAGACTTCACAGATTAAGCAAGCAATTAGTTATTTGAACTGAACTACATTTTAGCAACTGAGAAACACTGAAAGACTGCAGTTTCTCTAAACTTTAAACTAATTTGCTTAAACAAATTAAAGATTAAACTATTTGAATTAAACTTATTGTGTAAGATAACTACTAGCTAGCAAAACCACTGATACAGAAGATGTTTGATGTTGTTTCCTGAAGCTGCTTTATGTTAGCTTGGCTGTAGGAGGGAGATTTTTTGTATATATATATATTGTAAGGCCCGCCTAATGGGCCCAATGACGGTTTCCCACTGGACGGGGAAGGTTAACGTGTGTATGCCTTTTCAGCATCTCTATTAAGTTTACTTAATTTCACTCGTTTAATCTGACTCCAATTTCAAATGATTCTTATTCTAAGGGTTGTGTCTCCAATTAGAAATTAATCATTTGTTATGTATTAATTTAGATATTCGATTATTCTGATTACCTTATCTTCAATTATTTTGTTCACTGCACCTTCGCTTTGATCTACTAGAAATAAGGGATTAAGAATAATACAGAATCAACCAAATATAACATTTTATTTGTCAAGTAAAAATATATCATGCCAATTACATTACAATTAGACAATTAGAAGCCAATTCAGAAATGATAAATGCATAACATCAATTACTCAAAGAAATGCGTATACACAGGGATGGGTGAATGTCCTCAGACATTCACCCATCTCTGGGGGGCCTCTCCTACAGATGATCCCACATGACTGCTTTGCTCTTTACCTTTTATACCAGAACCAGAACAAAAGGATCGTAAATGTTTATTACACCAACACCTGTTTTGGGGGAGAGGAGAAGAGACACCACCCAAAAAGAGGACAGAATTTTCCTTAATTTTCCATCTTCTTCATAATTCTAGTGATGCTGTGAAATTGAGACCGTTTTACCAATCGCACTGAGACAAATTAAATGTTACCCAAACATGAAAAGGGAAAAACAATAGATAAACAAGTTACATTATATGTTTTGAATAACTTTCAGTGACTTGAGGCAGGGGGAAGGAGAGTTTGTGTGTGTGTGTGTGTGTGGTGGGGGGAGGCGCTGTCCTTTTGGGGTTAGGGCGAGGCGTTGTCCATTGCTACTTCTTTGAGATCTTCTTTTCAGATTAAAGTTTTATTACTTTATTGCAGGACGCTTGATCTCAGTTTTTGTTTAGCAGGAAAATCAAGCCTTACAATATATATATATATATATATATAATATATGAGTGCTGCTTAATGTTATTAGAAAAAATATATAGGCCTATCACATTACATATTAATCAATCTTCAGATTGTCACAATTTTATTATCATATATTTTATGCTTTTTTTTTTAACAGAAAGTGAAAGAGGAGGATCACGTGAATTATGCTCCTCTAACCATATGAAGATGATCAAAATTCAATCTTTTTATAAGTAGGCTATAAGACACAACTGTTTAATCTCTTTCACTGACATAATTGTTTGATCACTTTCAGAAACCTCCTTTCATGTTTCAACCGAAAGGGACATGGTGATGGTTAAGAAAATTGAGCTGAAAGGGGGAAAAATTTCAATTTGCTTCTTCATTCTCTCTTAAAATTATTGCATTTCCTAAACATTGTGTTTACTTAGAAAACTATAATTTGTTTTTAAAACTAAATTTTTCCTTTTTTCCGTCACCTTGACTCTTTATGGACTCCGTATTACCTTGTCTGTATTAAAGAGACCAAACGAATCTCATGAAAAAAAGTGCAAAACATAGATGCAAAAAAACTCGACTAAAGGGGTAGAGACCCTGCTTTATTATTTATTTACATCTAAACAGATATTGTTTGCTCTGTTGGTCATTGTTCATGAGAATGTATCTACTGCAGGAGGTTTGTGTTTGATGTCAGTTTTTGCGTGTGTTCGAGGTGTCAATACTGTGTCTGTGTGAAGAGTGTGGTTGAAGGGCTTTTTCCATTGCTGCTCACATGAAACCATTTGACTTCTGCTCTACAGAAAACACTTTACTACAAAATACTGAGCTTGTGTTTCACAAAGATAATGTCATAAATCAAACAGTGATTATTACAGTGAAATATGAAAATATCATATACTTTGTGTGCATATGCAACATGACCTTATACACTCGTGCAGTGATCAAGCAGATAAGCTCTGCAAGTTTCGATCATTATTTCCAGCTCAAGAGAGGCAGAAGTTAGTTCTAAGAAGAACTATTCTTGGATCTCACACCTTTTTTAAATAAAGATCATATCCTGTTTTTTTGTTTGTTTGTTTGTTTGTTTTGTTTTTTTGGTCAATGTTCAATTCAATTCAAGTCACATTTATTTATATAGCGCTTTTCACAGTACATATCATTTCAAAGCAGCTTTACAGAAAATGCATGTCAGCTCCCAGGTGAAAA
This sequence comes from Culter alburnus, assembly GCA_028476615.1. NCBI lineage: Eukaryota > Metazoa > Chordata > Actinopteri > Cypriniformes > Xenocyprididae > Culter > Culter alburnus. Next base: position 162,559 of record JAOTNS010003829.1, on the reverse strand, counting down.
AAATACTATAGTGTTTTTGAACAATACCATAGTAAAGTACTTGAATTAATTTGTTGTGGTAAGTCTATTGTTGCTCTGGTAACATACCTATAGTAATATAATCAAATTATTTTACCCAATACTGTACTAATGTTGTTTCTACAACATTATACTACAATATACAATACAGTTTACTGTAATAAAAACTAACGTATACTACAGTATTTATTAGTTTATCAGTTCAATGTATGGTTTATACTATAATACTATAATATAGTTTGATTCTACAATTTAGAGTAATCTGTTATCAGATGTGACTGTGTACAAATGATGTAATTTCAGAAATGTACATATAGAAATCACTCATTAGCTAACAATGTATTAATTTAAGCAACATATTAATTTAAGGCAGAATTATTTTAAGGGAATTATTCTAAGAATAAATTTAATGTATGATGTGCTGTTGTAAAATTTTCATGATAGCATGCTGATGTTTAATGTATGATGGCTGTTGTAATTTCTTTCATTTTCATTGGTTTTGTAGAGAAAATATCTAAAAGTAAAAAATCATGGCATAACAGTGCACAACAGTGCTGCTGTCCAAAAGAAAAACATAAATTGTCAAAGTTTGATCAAAAAACTTGAATTTTTCTTTTTTCCAGTATTTGCATTGTTAGTGTCTTTCCTTTTGAATGGAAACTAGCACTGTGTCCAAGGACACTTTGGGGAACACCTCCAGCGTGACCGGTGTCTGAAGCATGTGTGTAAACACGACAATAACATTGGCCGGCGACAGCCTATGACATCACTGTGACCAGAGTATAAAAGGGGCCTATAATACACGTCAACATTAGGCTCATTTGAGATGCGCCTCAACTGTAGGCGAGAGTAGGTCGCTGCAGTGAGGAGACGAGTGAAAAAAGCGCAGCCAAGACAGTTCTCTCTTCTCGTAGTGGATCAGACACCTACAAGATCAAAGGTGGATTTGTGGGATTCACACTCATGCGCTGTGTTGCTGATAAACTGGATGTAATTTAAGTTCTGTGATTTTATATGAAAATAAATATGAACAAGACACCCAAAGTACAAACAAGTACAAGTTCAAACTACTAATGTGTTAATCTGCTTTACTTCAGTTGTTAGGAGACTTATTTTGAGTTGACAATGGACAGATACAAACCTGCCATGTTTTTAAATAATAGCCCACATCAAATTGAAGTGTTTGCATTTAATACGTATTGTAAACATAAAACTTCCCCTACATGCTTTCCCTAACAATCCCCCATTTCACAGTTTAGATCAGGGTTGGAAATTAGGGCACTTTTTTTTTGGCCCCCCAAAGAGGGGGAAAAAAAAAATGCCCCTGAACAATTTTACTAAATCTAAATCTAGCAATTAAAATGAACTGTGGAAATGAAAAGTGACAATTGCAGCATTACATTTAGATCTGCTCAGGTTTCATCAGATTTCTTTTTGCATTAATGATCATTAATCATGGGTCAAGTCTTTGCATCTGTTGTTTGAAGTTTGAATCAGGTCTCCTCTGTTGGAGTAGAATTGGCTAGGTGGTGCTGTCACAAAAAACTAGAAATGCAGTCCTAGAACTGCTGCTGAACTATAGTGTAAAAATGTTGTCATTTATTTTTCAAAGACAGCGATGTCTGATATCACATTACCACAATTTGTATAATAATGATAATTATAATTGTTCATGTTTGTCAGTTGTTTCCCATTTATTTATTTGATTGTTGTTTGTTTGTGAGAACAGCATCCCACACAATGTGTCCTTGTTATAACTTGGCTGATATTTTATACACTCACTAGCCACTTAATTAGGCACAGTACACCTGTTCAAACTGCTCGTTAACACAAATATCTAATCAGCCAGTCACATGGCAGCAACTCAATGCATTCAGGCATGTAGATATGGTCAAGACAATCTGCTGAAGTTCAAACTGAGCATCAGAATGGGTAGGAAAGGTGATTTAAGTGACTTTGAGCATGGCATGGTTGTTGGTGTCAGATGGGCTGGTTTGAATTGATCTCTGAACACACAACACAATCATCCTTGAAGCAGATGATCTACAGCAGCAGAAGACACACTGGTGCCACTCCTGTCCACCAAGAACAGCAAACTGAGGCTACAATTCACATAGGCTCACCAAAAACTGGACAATAGAAGATTGGAAAAGTGAGTCTGGATTTTTGCTGCAACGTTTAGATGGTAGGGTCAGAATTTGACAAACAACATGAAAGTATGGATCCATCCTGCCTTGTATCAGCGATTCAGGCTGGTGTAATAGTGTGTGGGATATGTTCTTGGCACACTTTGAGCCTCTTACCAATTTAGCATCATTTAATCACCACAGCCTACCTGAGTATTGTTGTTGACCATGTCCATCCCTTTATGACCACACTGTACCATCTTCTGGTGGCACTTCCAGCAGGATAACACACCATGTCACAAAGCTCAAATCATTTCAAACTGGTTTCTTAAAGATGACATTGAGTTCACTATACTCAAATAGCCTTCACAGTCACCAGATCTCAGTCCAGCAGAGCAGCTCTGGAATGTGAGGGAACAGATTCACATCATGGAGGATGTGCAGCTGACAAATCTGCAGTAACTGCGTGATATTATCATGTCAATATGGAGCAAAATTTCTGATGTTTCCAGCACCTTGTTAAATCTATGCCACAAAGAATTAAGGCAATATTGTATTAGAGCGTCATCTAGTGTCCTGACTAGGAATTCGCCATTCAAAGAATCCAGTTATTAGAAGTGAAAATGTTTTTTTATATGGCACTTATCATATAAACATACAAATATTTCTAGTTAATGACACTTGCTTCAGAGAGAAAATAGTGTTTACATAGGCTCAAATTCAAGGTACATTTTTATGCTGTCTGATGCAGTTAAAGAAAGACTCTAAAAATACTCTGCTCGTGAAAGTTACGCAATTTAATTATTTATACAACTCATAAAAGTATAAACAACGAGTAGTGTTTGTGAAATGAAAACATCCATGTCCAGTTCATAACAATTTACATCATGTTAGAGTCATGGTACAGGATTTGTGCAGAGTTTGGCAAAAAAACAAACAGTATTTTGGCTTTGACATGACAGTATTTACAATAGAAAAATAGATAATCCATTAGACACTTCCAAACCCCTGTCCTATTTAGCATATACATATTTGCAATGGGTACAAAACAACAAACTAAAAACTGGAATAAGGGACTAAAATTGATGTCAAAAGCACTTAATAAACTCCTGTTTGCAGCTCTCCAAGGGAGAAACCAAACTGACCAAATAAAACATACAAGCCAAGGAAAACCATCACGATCACATAGTGATAACACTCTATTATAATATTCTTCCTTCCCATTAAAGTTGCTTGAAATGTCTAGGTAAGCATTAGAATCTAGAGAGCACAATCCATGTAGTAAGAGCAAGATGTCAATACAAAAATGATAGGCAGCTACAGTATCTGTTGTGCACACTCCATTCAGCAGCACCAACATGTTGTTCAATTCAGAATCAACAGTATTTGTGAAGAGTGCTTGTGTCCTACAGTACAAGAGCATCTGTGACTATACTAGTAGTCAAATTCACTGCTTGATTATAGACCTTATTTACCAAAGAAACAAGTGCGCCGCCATCTTTAGAATTTTGTCTTTGAACTTCCGTTTTTGCGGTAGCCCTGTATATTTCTATGGCATCGCTGTTGAAGAATAATTAGCTGGTGAAGTGTATTTACCTGTTGTAGAGTTAATGAAAGTTATCATGAGCATTGTTATGTTTAAAGCAGATGTCTTAAATGTCAGTAGACCGGGAAGATTTTAAAAATGAGCAGTTCTTTCATATATATGTAAGATCGCTGTGGAAATACAAACCGGAAGTCAAAAGACAACAAGCGCAGTCTCAAGATGCACACCTGTTTTTTTTTTTTTTTTTTTTATCTAAGGCACATAATAAAGTTGAACTAAGGTCTAACCCTGGCTTTATCTAAGCCCTGTCTGTGAACCAGGGGCCTGTACCATGAAGCCTGATTAGTTGGTTAGGCAGGTAAGTTTCAGATTAGTTTTCACCAATCCTGAGTTTTAGGTACCATGAAAGTGACTTGGCTTTTAGCGGTGTTCATCGCCATAGTAACTTGCGCTCCACAGCTAGGGTGGAGGTTTTGTTCTAGGTGAGAAATCGCAAAACCGAATTGGGCCAATCAGATGTGAGCAAATGCATCCAGTACAATAAAGTCCCTCCCCAGTTTCTCTTCCTCCAAATTAAAGGTCACTATAATAATGATAATAATAATAATAATAATAAAAAAAAAAAAATGTAATGATGAAATTCCCTGGCTTTAATGATAATTACTTATAATAATTATATAAATCATAAAATAATTCTGTGATATATATTAATCCAATACACACAAATTTTAGTTTAGCATTTAGTTTGAATGAATATTAATATATACAGATCAAGATCATATGTAATATAAATAAGCTGAGGATAAAAAAAAACTCAGGATCAAAGCCCGAGTTGACGATAAGCATCATGGTACCAACAAAGCTGGATTGGAGTGGTTTGGTTTTGTCAACTCAAACTAATCCTATAACCCTGAGTTTGTTCAACTACCATCATAGTACAGGCCTCTGGTCTTGCTGTTTTATTGGTGGTAAAGTGTTGCTTTTATTAATACTTTTTTGCAGGTTTACTGCTTAACTGCCATTTTTGAAAATAATTAGACTACATGAGTGTTTCAGTGAGTTTGATCCTCTTCTCAGTACCATCTTCTCTTCAGTGACCCATTAAATAAATGCACCAAAATAATAATAAATGTTACTGTGATGTTTCATTGGCAGTCATGTTAGGAAGATCCACCTGACTAACACGCGAGTATCGTACATCTTCGTCCTGTAAGAGAGAACAGATTCACAGAATGTAAAAGAAATTAACAGGATTGATGATTCAGTCACACAAACAGGAAAAAAAGGAATACAGGGTTTCCTTTTCCTGAATTTGACTTAATACTGTAGTACAATGTTTGAATGTCGTAATTTCTGATACTTTTTGATTAAAATAATGAAAGAATTTGTGCGTTTTATAAAATGACTGTCACAATAATATGTTGCATGTGATTTCAAACAGTGAACTTTTGTTCATCTTTCTTCCTCATCTAAATGCTTGAACTATATTGGCAAGACAAGACACTTGCTCTAAAAAAAGTTGCAATTTTATAATGTTTTAATTTTTTTATTATTATTTTATTATCATTTAGTTTATTTAAGAGTTGATGTTTTTTGCACTGCCTCCACTGTTTGGTGGTGATAAACTAAGGACAAAAATGAAACATTTATTTTACACCCTGGCTATAGAAGCAGTAAAATAATTAATGTAAATAATATAAATTAATAGAATTACTTAAAATCACACAAATATACTCATGCCACTGCTTTCAAAACACAAAAAACACACACACACCGAAAATACATTCAAACAGACACATTTTCAGGTCTCAATTTTACCTGGATATGATTTTCTGTCCCCCTGCTTCCTGTTTGAACAATAAAGATAAACTCAAATAAACACAGATGAGAATAAAAAATAATTTTCATATATTATCATATCTTCATATTCATATCATCTCTTTGTAAAATCAGCTGTATACTCACTCTTTTACGCTCGCGATAGTAAATCACACCAGCAGTTACAGCAGCAGCCACCAGAAGAACAGCAACTATTCCTACTACAGCAGCTGAAGACAGACCTGAATCTGAAACAGATAAAGACAGACATATCAATTTACTGGTTCAGACGGATATTTACACCTTTCTGTTTGTTCATCAGTTGTGTGGGACTGATTTAACTGATAAATGGTGGGGTTTTGAAAAAACCAGAACGACATTAAACCACTTTGAGCTCAACAGGAAATATCAATGCTTACAGGAAAACTGATTTTGTGCATTGTGCAGGTTAATAACATTCATCAAAAATGTTGGTTGAAACTGTCCACAATTAAAGGCACGGTATTAAAAATACACTGACAGACTAAATGACACTCACCACCAGTGACAGTAACTCTGAAGTTCTTAAACCTTCTAATACTGAAGCTGCTGCTGCTGCTGGTGATCTCTAGTTTATAAAGTCCATCATCTGGTTTGTGATGTTCATGATGGTCAGAGATCCAGTCTGATGATCACCTTCAGTCTGTCTCTGAATCTCTCTCACACTGAACATCTGTACAGATCTTACTCTGATCTCCAGTGATTTCAGCAATGAGAATCTCATTAAAATACCATTTGATCACATCATTCAGGTTTTTTGTTACACCAGGATCTAAAGTGACAGATTCTCCCTCCTTCACTGATAGTTTCTTCACTTCATCTCGTTCAGCAGCAGAAACACCTGAAACACAAACCAACAGCTGCTGGAGGATCTTTGCTGAAAACAAACTACACACAATTAAAGCTGTGGATATGAAAATAATTATTTTATTTTATATGATGGGCAGATTTAATATAGACTTTTAATCAAATAAAAACATTTATCAACACACATAGGCTGGTTTGTAAAGACATGCATTGATTATAATGAGTGTTCTTTGCTCATTTTCTGTATTCATAACATGGTCTGTCTGAATACATGTCTGAATGCACAGGTAGTTCCAGTCAGTTTAATCAGTGTTATACATTAATGCACTGCCTTTATTGAAACCACACCATAGACTGCAAAAAAGATGGACAGCGCATCTCTCCACTTCCTTCCACCATAGAAAAATGAAGCCAAAACATCCCAGTGACAGTCGTAGTCGATTACATCATTCGCAGCCCGAGTCTGTGCAGTAGTGATTCTGAGGTGGAGCCGCGGCATCAAGGTCTTGCCCAAACTCCCGCAGACTCAATCACAAGCACAGCTGTCAATCATGACATTACACCCCGTTTTTATAGCAATTAAACTAAATATCTCCTAAACTAGGAAAAAAACCACTTGAACACGTGTCTGTGTGATAAGAGCTAACTAAAATGACAAACCATCTCTGGAAAAAAAATATTTGAAGTGTAATTGGATTTTAGTTTGGCAGAGTGTCCCATTTGATTGCATGGAGAGGGTGGGGTTTATGACCTATACTGCAGCAGGCCACCAGGAGTTGATCAAAATGCTTTGGCTTCACTTTTGATGACTTTTGCAGCACACTTGAACCACAAAAGCACACATAGGATCAGAGATTGCGCTGTGCACACTAAAAATATTGATATTTCGATATGTATTGATACTGAAATATCTGAAACGATTCCAATACTCCTTTTTGCAATATCGATACACCAATACTAGTTGCGCTTTCTTGCTCTCTTCTCTGACAGCAAGTTGATGTGCACCTGCCTCCATTCATTCGGTTTTCTCATTCATTACAATTAAATAGTGTTTGTGTGACCGGGTCTGAATTTCAGTGCAGGATTGTCCATAATTCTACTTCATTTCTTCTCGCATCCGAAGTGCTCACACATAATAAAGCCGCCTCTGACATACAAGTGCCAAAATGAACTCTTTTTCATGGCTTATTAACGGTCAAATACACTCAAAAACAATGTCACAATGTCCGTCTTGGTGAGTATTAACATAAAACAGTCATAAAAAGTTCAAGAAGAACATGTAACAGTAAAAGTATTTTGGATCCGTGTGTGCTAAACGTGTCGATAAATGTGTGGGATAAATGTGCCGCTCTCCATGTTTTTAATGTTAATCAAACAACAAATGACAGAAAATCACTTATTGCTCTTGACTGATTAACTTGTGTAACTAATTGATTAATCTCCATTTAATTTTTACAATTAAGATACTTTTTTACAGTGTTACTTTTTACCTGAAAAAAATAAAGCAGTCTATTTAATTTGTATCTTTATTCTATTGTATTTATTTGTGCTATTGTTAATCATTTGTTTATTTGGTATTATTTTATTACTGTTAACTTGTTTTTAAATTTAATTTACCACTTTAAATCAAGCTTCCTTGTGCTGTGTTTAAGCTTTTGACACCAAATTACCCCACTGTAAAAACAAATACATTGAGTTAGCAAATATTTGACAATTGTAATGCTAGTTTATATAGATAGATAGATAGATAGATAGATAGACAGCATAAAAGCTTTATCATATTTAAATGATCTCTTCAGAAGAAATTTTTGATTGCATAAACTTGATTGCATTTGGATGGACAAAAAAGAAATAATATTAAAAAAAACTATCTGTATGACAGTATGCAGTGCTTTTTCCCCTGTGGTATCGATACTTTTCAAGGTATGGTATCAAAGTTACAAATTCCAATATTGTGACAACACTAATGCACACAGACACAGAAACTTGTCAATGCTGCCCATGACTTTCATCAATAAAACATCTTTGTCGCTGAATTGCTACATTATATATTACTCAGCAATGAGGGGGAAACATTGCCGTTTTTAAAGTAAACTCTCAATCTCTCTCTCACACACAAATTACTTAAAATAAATGCTACAATTATTTCAAATAAATGTAATTATATTGCATTACTTTATCTCTGTGTCTGATTGAAAGCATGCTAGCCATATTATGAGCCATAACTGATAAAAATAACCATCATTTTTACCCTTCCGGTCAAATATTGAGCTGCAAACATCTCATGTAATGCACACCTAGCCATTGATCATCTCTTACATCTCTTACAATTTGAAGAAACATTTTGTTTTTCATGCTGCTAAGAGACACTTATATTATAAACACAACAAATACATGATATAAACATATATGACCTGCTTTTAAATGTTAAATGACTCACCATAAACAGTTACATTGAAGATCTTTTCACTGTTGCGGCTGGTGATCTCTAGATGATATTCTCCAGAGTGTGTGTTTGTGATGTTCATGATGGTCAGAGATCCAGTCTGATGATCCAGCTTCAGTCTGTCTCTGAATCTCTCAGTACCTGAATTATTACACTGAACATCTGTACAGGTGTTACTGAGATCTCCATTGATTTGAGCTATACGAGTGTGATTAAAATACCATTTAATTCTGTCTTGTTGGTTTGTTGTAATATCAGTGTGTAGAGTGACTGAATCTCCCTCATTCACAAACACTGACACTACTACAGCTCCTGAAGAAGAAATTAACAGATAATCATAAATCACTTTTGAAATTTAGGTAAAAAATTTTAGCAATGTTTCTACATGTGAAATAACACAAATTATAGCCATGTCATTGTATCCATTGTTCATGTAAAAAATGTTAAAGTAATAGAGATGATCTAAATTTTTTTATATTAAGCTCACTTTTTCATTTTACTTTACGGATTTAAAATATTCAGGTGTATTTTACCACAACTCAATGGAAAATACATTGAATGATTAAATTATACTCACCACTGACAGTAACAGTGAAAATCTTAAGGCTGTCGCTTTTGCTGCTGGTGATCTGTAGTTCATATTCTCCAGAGTCTGTGATTCTGGTGTTCATGATGGTCAGAGATCCAGTCTGTTTGTCCAGCTTCAGTCTGTCTCTGAATCTCTCAGTTCCTTCATTACACTGAACATCTGTACAGATACTAATATTTCCAATGATTTGAGCTATACGATTGTTATTAATAAACCATTTAATTCTGTCTCTATGATTTATTTTAACATCAGTGTTTAGAGTGACTGGATCTCCCTCATTCACAGACACTGACACTCTGTCTGTATCAGCTCCAGAAACACCTGGAGGAGAAATTAACAGATAATCATAAATCATGTCTGGGATAATGGGACAAAATTATACAACATAGTGTTATGAAAATGAAATCTACAGATAATACAGTCTGTGAGAAATATGTCTGGATTCATAATGTAATACATGCAAACAAACAGCAGAAGATCACTGATTCACACATTCACTCATCAGTAATGGATGATCTTGAACAAAAGGATTATATTTGTGCATTCATACAAGTAGGGAGCATTAAATATTTTCATAGACCTTGATGGATATTGTGCCTTTAAAATGCTGTCATATAACCTAATGTTATTTTCAAAATAATATGGGAGAGCGGGGTAAGTTGTCACACTCTTCATAACTCCAAAACTAGAGGCTCCATCTCAAAAATCAAATAGCCACTTTGTGTGACTTCTTCTTCTATAGTCAACTTCCTGTTCACATGTGGTCAAGATCGCTCTAATCTGAGGGTAGCACAATTTTCTTATTTTTTGTCTTAAGTTAAAAAATTTGCACTTTAAATTTTATGCAATACAACTTTGTTAGATATGAATTTTAAAAATTATTATTTGCACAACATTAGGGGCAACAATGTGACAACTTGCCCCAGTACAAATAAACACATAGAACATGCTCAAAAAAGAGGTTCAACATGTTAAGTCAGTTATGTTCAGAGATTAAACATGTTAAGCGAGTTATCTGCAGTATTCCATTCAGTTATCATGGATCTATGTGCAAGCCAGCGAAAGTTTGAGTTTAAAGTTCAAAGTAAAGTGGTCTTGCCACTTAATGTGTTTTGATTGAAATGTGTATTGTTTGGATTGAAATAATTGTTTTTCCAAATTCTCTAGGCATGATTGTTTATTTTATATTTAATTTAAAAATTAAAATCAATAACAACAATTAAGTAGTTGTGTTCTTATTTTTAGATAATCTAGTGTGACAACTTACCCACCAATGGGGCAAAACTTGGGTAAAGTTGGTTTTGTATTCGCACATTCGGACTTCTGATAAATTCAGACTTTCCAATAAATGTGCAATAAATTAATGTTTGCGAATTTTAAGCAGCGACGTGATTGACAACCAACGATTGTCAACTTACACATTTTTCACAGTCGATCAAAATAGGCAAGTATTGTTTTAATGGCATATTTACTTGTGAATGTCCACTGAATGTCCAATGTAGTGTGATTAACAAGACTATTGAATACGGATGTCCGAATGTGCGAATATAAAACCAACTTTACCCAAGTCCCTATACGGCCCTGCCACAATCTTTTTATTAACAACTTTGTTTTGCAGTTGGGAGGTTATGTCTTCCCTCTCTCCCAAATTAAACTGCGTGAAAACTTAAACAATAAAGTACTACTTGAAGCTGTACATAAATATATTCATTTAAAACTTGATAATAAAATGTGAGTGAGTGGATAGGCCTATAACAGGAAATGGCTCCTTCTCAGCAGTCTCAGTAACATATCTACATGTCTTATAAATAAAATGGCTTACCATGCAGAAGCAATACACATAGTGGAAGAAAAATGCAGAGCATTATTTCCCCCACTTCTCCGGAAGTCCAGATTCTGTTGAATATTTATGTCGGTACCATATTAAGTGAAAACGAAAGAAGCATGTAACGTTAGTGCTGATTTGAATAAGCCGCATAACAACGCTTGTGTCGTTTTTGCTATTAATGTGATGATCGACGCCGAAACTGCGAAACGTGTGGAAAAACAAACACCAAAAAAAAAAAAACGGATTGCGTTATTTCTGCTTTGCCTCGTCTAACAGTTGTGATATTTGCAAATGGCGTGAGTAGCAGAGGAGACGGGAAAAGGGAGAAAGGCTATGGAGAAAGGGAGACGGCCCTTCTTCTTTTTCTTCTTGTTTGTTGGCGGTTTGCTTTTAGTTGCATTACCGCCACCAACTGAACTGGAGTAGAACAGCAATGTGGAAGGACTACTCTTACTAAATTAGATTAATAAATTAGATTAAATGATTAATAATAATAATTAGTTAATTACTTAATTATATTCTCAAATATAATCTTGTTGCTTTTATATTTTACAAAACATCATATAGCCTTTTTTTAAAATAAGATTATTAATGTCTTGGATTTTCCTGCTGAGCAGCACTTTCTTTCATTTTCATATGACGTTCAACTGTCCATTCTACATTACATTAACTGCACCACCCATTATGATGCTTTTTTATTTGATACAGATTACCATTAAGTCCAGTATGACCCATAGGCTTTACATAATCGATTCTTTTTTTCTTCTTAATATTGTTGTGAGTCCATACCCACACTTTCTTGAATACTATATAAATGTCTTCTCTTTTTTCCTCTATCCCACATTCCCACATTTCCTGCCATATATTATTTGTAGCTTTTCTAATAATTGCCTTGGTTTCAGATTTGCTCATGAGGAATAATTTCAACATTATTGAGTTTTTGCTATCCACTACCTCATTTTCTTTCTTCTATGTGTGCAGGAACCCAAAGTTAATGTTAATTCCTTGATTATACAGTACGTACACTAGTTGCAATATATCATATTTATTATATCCCACAGTAAGAATGACCATATATCAGGCTTTTTAGAGCTGCTAAAGAGTCAGAGCATAAGCCTTGTTTCTTCCACCCACTGCAGAGACAGATATATTGCCACAAGCTCAGCTGTAAACACCATTAGATTATCTAAAAATTCTCTTTTTAATATCCACCTGGTATGTGGATGTAAATATATGTAAAATATTGCATAAATAATATGTATAAATATGTAAAATATTACTGTTTTTGTTTTGTGTGTATTGATTCACTAAATGTTCAACTGTCTTGTCCTTATTTTCTTTAATTAGTTCTAGTAGGCGTGTATACGAGGCAGGAAACAACCATAGATACTTCAGTTAACGGCATACTTCAAGTGTATTTCCACTGAGCTAGACCCATTATTTGGGCACACAGACTTAGTTGGGTGTATTTCCCTGTCCTTTTAATGATATACTCAAATTGTTGCCTTCTCACTTCTAGTGGTATTTCACCCATTTCAACTTGTACAGCATTCACAAGAGAACTACTAAAGCACCACAACACATTCTCAGAGCCTGCATCTGCATCACATCTATTTTCTTTAGTTGTGTATCACTTGCTGTTCCATCTATCATCAGTCATAATCAATTACTGATCTTATAATTGAGCAATATACACCAATCAGGCATAACATTTTGAGCTGAAGGGGTGGATTCTGGAATCCACTGCCGCTTCAATATATATCTTTTAAGTTATTAATCAACATTTATATTTCTGTTAAATTATTTGAATGACTTCTTCAATGTATGTTAAAGCATCTATTTTCCTCTGTACCTCTCACTGAGAGAAAAGAACATGTTATCAGTATGTTTTGGGAAAGTTTCCTGCTGAGAGCAGATCTCAGATCAACTTCAGCCTTGAAGAAGCTGTGAATCATGTGTATCGGTGTATGTGTGCTAAGAGTTTTGTGCAGGTCCCTTTGTACTGGACAACTGGCATTCTGCTTGAGACCAGCAGACGCCACATCATGACCCCAAAAGGACATCCAGTACCCAAATCTAGGGTCCCCCTCGTCATCACCGTGATGAAGGGAGATATGCTTCTTACTATCTGTCCACGTGTGGAAAATTTCTAATCTTGTCTATTTTTCTTAGCCAATCAGAATCATTCTGTTGTATATCTGTTCTTAGTGCATTCCAATGTCACTCACACGCTCTACTGAATTAAATCAGTCGCACACCTGAGAGTTTTCTGTATTGCAACTTTACTTCTTTCTGCCGACCTCATTTCTTCACATCCGGTCCCATCATGCATAGTGCACTTAGATCTTAAAGATACAGACCATCATTCTAATATATGACATTCCCCCCAAAGTCGGATAGAGACCTTTAACACTTAACTGTAGTCTCTGTTCTTTCTAAACACAAACACACACAAAAAAAAACATGCTTATCTACTATTTTCACATTACTCTACTTTCTTATTATTTATCAAACCATGAACAAGTCAGTAACATGTCTACATCCAACCTGCACTGATGAATTTAACCAACAACAAAGTCAGCAAGGTTTTGAGGCAATTTCTTTTGTCTTTGGGGCTTGACATATGTCACGTCTTTATGACACTCAGCCATATGCACAGGTTTCTGTGAATCTTCTGACCTTATATGTTGGTCTGAGTTTGTTGAACAGTCAACCTCTCCTAATGTCTTGCTACTTTGTTCATTTCCTTTCTCCCTCTCCACATATTTCTTCACAAATGTTGTGTTGCGACTGTACTGGGCTCCAGTGGGTGACTCAACAGTTATTTTGTTCCCAGCTTTGCTGACAACCATATGAGGTGTTGCCTTGAAAGGTGTAGTAAACTTGTCCATCTTTTCCTGCCTTATCAGAACCCGATCTCCAACAGCTACATTTGAGTACTCTACTTTGCGCTGTTCATCTGCATACAGTTTATACTTCCCTTTTTTCTCAGCATCATGGTCTTGAACTTCGAGGTCTTTGTCCACGGATGTGAGTTCAGGAAGCTTACCTCTCATTTTCCGTTTAAACAGAAGTTCAGAAGGGCTTTTGCCTGTTGTGTTATGTACAATTCCTCTGTACACTGTAACATATTTCCGAAGCTCCTTTGCCAGTCAAGTCCTTCTGACTGTGCGATTCGGATTCGTTTCATGATAGAAGCATTCTGGCGCTCGACTTCACCATTCGCTTGAGCCCATTTAGGTGTTGTTTTCAGGTGTCTGATTCCATTTTCCTGACAGAAGCTCTTGAATTCGTCTGATTTAAATTGAGGGCCATTGTCTGATTTTATTGTGACAGGAAGTCCATGTCGGCTAAATATGTTCTCCAGGCTGTCAATCACTTTCGCGGTCGTGGTTGAGGTCAGAATTTCATACTCATAATATCTACTGTAGTAATCCACCACGACTAGGATTGAGTGTTTTGACGGCAGGGGACCCAGTAGATCTACTGCTAGATCTTGCCATGGTCCATCCGGCAATGGTAAAGGGCGCAGTGGTTCTGGCACATCTGGACGAGAGACAATTTGACAGCCATGGCAAGACTTACAATATCTCTCGGCAGCCCTGTCCATGCCAGGCCACATACTTTGGTCTCAGGTGTTGTTTGGTCCCGACAATACCTATATGTCCCTCATGAGCAAGTGCCAGTGCTCGTGGTTGTAATATTTTGGAAGGACAATGCGCGTTCCACGTAGGACTAGAAAACCTACCACACACAGTTCACCAGCAACAGCTGCGTATGTCATACAGTTTTCAAAGTGTCCACTTTCAATGGCTTTTCTCACCTCTATCAATTCTGGATCATTTCCGATGCCTCTTCCACCTCCCTAGTGGTAAGGGCTCTCGGGGTGGCATTAATGGCTACAAATCTCACGTATTCATCCGAATCATGCAAGTGCTTCTCCCTCATTGCTGTGCTTCCAAGGAGTCGTGACAAGGGATCTGCAATGTTCTTTTTTCCAGAAATATAGACAACCTTAAAGTTGTATGGTTGAAGACGCAAAACCCATCGCTCAATGCGGGCACAGGGCTTAGAGCGTGGACTGTAAATTGACTCTAATGGCTTATGGTCTGTGACCAGGTCAAATTGTCTCCCATAGACATATGGGTGAAGCTTCTCACAGGCCCATACAAGGGCAAGGGCCTCCTTCTCCGTCTGGGAGTACCGTCTCTCACAATCTGATAGGCTTCTGCTAATGTAGCACACTGGCACCATTTGTCCTTTTTGACATTGCGTCAATACAGCCCCAACCCTACAGGACTGGCATCAGCTGTAACCTGGGTCGGTGCATCTTTGTCAAAATATGCTAAAGTTCCTGATTTTGCGAGTTCTTCTTTAAGAGTGTTAAATGCACTTTTCTGTTCAGGACCAAAGACAAATTTTGAGTCTTTTCTGGTAAGACATCTCAAGGGCTCTGCCAAGGTTGCAAATTGTGGAAAATCTGCTACTATAATTGACGAGTCCAAGAAAACTCCGAACTTCTGAGGCATTCTGCGGTTCTCGAGCCTCCACCACAGCCCTGACTCTCTCCTCAGTGGGCCCAATACCCTTCTGTGTGAGCAGAATCCCCATAAAGTTTAAGCGATCTATACTGAACTGACATTTTTCAGGATTCAGAGTTAGTCCACATTCTCTCAGACGCTTCATGACAGCATGCAGACGGTGATAATGTGTTTTGTGGTCAGGTGCGTGCACAATCACATCATCTGAGATGTTTTCAACTCCCTCTATTCCAGCAAGGGCAGATGCTATCTCATGTTGGTATTGTTCACTCGCCGATGATACTCCAAAAATGAGCCGCTTGTATCTGTACACACCGTTGTGAACTGCAAATGTCGTAATCTGGCGGGACTCTGGTGTCAGCTCCAACTGATGGTATCCCCATTTGAGATCTAACTTACTGAAAACCATAGACCCGTTCATGCTTTGTAGCAGTTCATCTACAGTGGGGATGGGAAATCGTTCTCTGATAATTGCTTGATTGGCTTGCCGCATGTCAAGACAAAGTCTAATTTCAGAATTGGCTTTTGGAACAATCACGACTGGATTAACCCATGGGGTAGGCCCATTCACTTCTTCAATAATGTCCATTTTCAAGAGTTCTTTGATCTTTTCTTCAACAGGACCCCTTAAATGGAATGGAATCCGCCTTAAAGGCTGGGCCACTGGCTGTACCTTTGGATCTATATATAAACTGATTTGTTTGGTTTTTAGCTTACCAACTCCTTGAAACACCTCGGGGTATTGTAAATGGAGCGACTTTTTGAGGTCTGTTATAGCGGCAACGTTTGTGCCGATCTTCAGTACTCCAAGTTTCATGGCAGTGTCTCTCCCTAACAGCGGTTCTCCCATTCCTTTGATGACGATGAATTCAGCATATACCGTCCGTCTGTCTATTCTTGCTTCACACTTGAAAGCTCCCTTTAATGGCAATGGCTGACTGGATGAGTAAGAGAACAGTTTCTTCTCTATTCCTGGGATGTATGAATGGCATTTGATGTTCTTTGCTTTCAATTCCTCCCATGTTCTTTCATCGATGACGTTACTAGTCGCACCTGAGTCTACAAGCATTTTTAAATTTACATTTCCCAAGCAGACATTTAGTCTCTCAGCCATGTAATCGTCTTGGATGACAAATGCATATTCAGCTTGCCTTTCAACTTGGTTAACTGCTTGCTGCTTCACATTTTTAGTTTTGCACATTTTTGAGAAATGGTCTCGTCCTTTACATTTGTGACATGTCTGACCCCTCGCCGGACATTTTAAATCTCGTCCTAAATGATCTGTATTTCCACATCTATAACATTGTTTGTTCTGCTTACTGCATTCTGCTTGCTGCTTTCCCTTGAATTTACCTTTAATCTTTCCTCCCTTTTTCCAGACGCGATTCACAGTCTCGGAGTCAGGTTTTGATGCGTCACTCACTGATGATGCACCCATCTGTTCCTCTATCCCAGCGGTTCCCAAACTTTTTTTCCTGCGCACCCCCTTCTATGTCCCAACCGGGTTGGCGCACCCCCAAACCCCACTTCAAAAAAAAAAAAAAAAAAAACCCGCAACAAAGCTTTGTTTTATCGCCATATAAAGACTCGTGTTTAATCATGCGCAAATAACCAGAACACGCATGACAATAACAACATCAACAAAGTTTCAATATAATGCAACAATGCTACGCACAAGCTTCCACTTTTAAGAGGACGAGTGACAGACACAAGCTCAGTAACAGAAAGCACGGTTATTTTCAGCCGCGTAAAAGAAACATTGCAGCAATAGGCTAGGCCTATTAAATGACCGTAGAACTAGCATTATCATCATCATAACACAATGGTTATGGAAATTAGAACGACAGTACACTGATTTAAATTGCAATGAAGTTACAAACGATCCACAACATTAAAGAGAATAAGTTCCGAAATAGATAAAATAAATAAAAACGAGGATCAATCTGAAACTTTTTAAGTGCGACAATAAAATTAGCCTACACACGATCCACAACATAATTAAGTAACAAAGAGCATAGCCTGCAGTGCATAAAAGAGCAGTGCGTAGAAGAACAGCAGCTGTCTTCTTCTACGTTTCTATCAAAAACTAATAAATTATGGGTGTTGGAAGCAAAAAAAATGTGGGTGGGTCGTCCCCCCCAAATTTTGATTTCCTTGGTGTACAAATGTGCATTTTAAGATGTTTTAAGGACAACAAATTGGATAACAATAACTTTAAAACCATGTCAACAAATACATACATTTATGCACAGTTTTGAGGCAGCTTTAATCGCATGTTTGGTCATTTCATTACTTAATTTACAACAGAATAACGACGGTGCATGCCCCTAATTTCGTTTGCCCTTTTAAGCTATAATAATCTATACAGCGCACGCCGGCGCATTTGCGCGAGCAATTCTTGAGTTCGTGCCTCGAGCACAGTAGGCTATAGCCTTACGGCTGGTTGGAGTTTTACTGACATAGCCTGAAACATCTCATCTGACGCAGTTCACTGTTGTTCAACTGAAAGTCCCCCGTCCTCACCGCGCTCGTTTGACTTGCGCCTGTGTCTGAGGCGAAGTTGGAATGCGCATCTGAAAAGTGTCCCTTTTGCTATGGTCGTAAAGAGACATTTCTTTTTAAACGCAGCGTTTTATTTGTCAATGTTTTAAAAAATATTTTTTATTTTTGGTATTTTTTATGCTCTGTTGGTGGTGTGTGGAGTAGTATCACCGGGGGAGATATTTTTTTTATCCCACCGGGGATAAAAATAATTCAGCAGAGGCAGGATAGATAGATAGATAGATAGATAGATAGATAGATAGATAGATAGATAGATAGATAGATAAGCAAGGTGCGTGGCTTGCAGCAGACACAAGAAGCAAGTCCGTTTTGTACAAAGTATGGTGATCCCGTCTTTAAAAGTGCATTAAAATAGAAACAAGGAAAATAGTCATTGAACAAGGAAAGCACTAGAAATTTTGGAAACAAGTCAGTTTAATAAAGTTATTTAATCATCGGGCTCTGTGCTTTGAGAGGGCATTGACATATGACGCGCTCTGAAAAATGAACAGACAAATGCTTAATTAGAAACGGTAAAAGTGAGTGGGTCCAATATCATTTGTCTTAAAAAGTGGGTGGGTCTTGTCCCACCCACATACAATGGTTCCGACGCCCATGAATTATAGTTTTTTATTTAAAATAAAAGCGATTACAAAGGAAATGTTTACTGTTCATGTTTTTTTTTTTTTTTATTGTATGGAAAAATCCCACTTAAAAAAACAGACCGCCATTACATTTTTCCTCTCGCGCACCCCCTGGTGGCAGCTCGCGTACCCCTGGGGGTGCGCGCACCACACTTTGGGAATCCCTGCTCTATCCTTTCACAGAGGGCGGCAACCTCCAACGCACGATCAAGCGTGAGGTTAGGTCCTTCCTCCAAAAGTTTACGGCGCACGTATGTTGATGTGCATTTCCCTACGATAGAATCTCGGATTTGATTATTCATGTCATCCGCGAATGCACAGTCTCTTGCTGCCTGTCTGAGACGTGTTGTGAACTGTTGAATTGTCTCGCCGGGGTTTTGGGAGAGTTTATAAAATGACTGTCTTGCATAAGCAGTATTCACTCGCGGCACAAAGTATGCATTCAAGGCTGCAACGGCCGCGTTATAATCGGTAGCATCTCCCGTATCTGTCAACGTGGAGAATATATCTTGAACATCAGTTCCAGCGTGATGCAAAAGAAGTGCCCTGCGCCGCTGACGAACTGTCGCTGCGGCATCCTCTTCAATTATAAGTCCTTTGCCGTCGGCATAAAGTTCAAACGATGTCAGCCATCTTGTCCATCTTGAACCAAGAGTCGCGGGGTCTTTGTAACACTCAAACGCAGGAATACCTGACTTTTCCATCGCGTGCAATCAGTGCTAAGATCCAGGCTGCATCCTCGTCACCAATGTTGTATATCTGTTCTTAGTGCATTCCAATGTCACTCACACGCTCTCTACTGAATTAAATCAGTCGCACACCTGAGAGTTTTCTGTATTGCAACTTTACTTCTTTCTGCCGACCTCATTTCTTCACATCCGGTCCCATCATGCATAGTGCACTTAGATCTTAAAGATACAGACCATCATTCTAATATATGACACATTCAACCTGAAGTAATGACGTAGTTAGTTGACTCTGTTGGAGTATAATTATTGAGAAAATGTGAATGTACGCAGAGCGGCCTACGAACTCCTTGCGAGACCTGAAGCTGGCTTCTGCTGATGAAACTGCAAACTATTCTTCAATAAATTTTTCTTCAATTTATTTTTTTTAAAACTTTGACTCCGGGTCTTTATTCAACATATCTGGTTTCAAGGGTCCTAAACTGTTTATCCCCAACAGAGCTCTGACAGGTGAAGTGAATAACACTGATCATCTCTTCATCACGGCACCTGTTAGTGGGTGGATATATTAGGAGCAGGAAAAATGGGCAAGCGTAAGGATTTGAGTGAGTTTGATAAGGACCAAATTATGATGGCTAGACAACTGGGTCAGAGCATCTCCAAAACTGCAGCTCTTGTGGGGTGTTCCCGGTCTGCAGTGGTCAGTATCTATCAAAAGTGCTCCAAGAAAGGAACAGTGGTGAACCGGTGACAGGGTCATGGGCGGCCGAGGCTCATTGATGCACGTGGGGAGCGAAGGCTGGCCCATGTGGTCCGATTCAACAGACGAGCTACTGTAGCTCAAATTGCTCCAGAAGTTAATGCTGGTTCTGATAGAAAGGTGTGAGAATACACAGTGCATCACGGTTTGTTGTGTACGGAGCTGTATAGCTGCAGACCAGTCAGGGTGCCCATGTTGACCCCTGTCCACTGCTGAAAGAGCCAACAGTGGGCATGTAAAGGTGTGAAGAAATCAAATAAATCAAGTAAGGTCCTAATAAGACAGCATATTATTTTAATAAATAAGGATACACTGAATGTTTTTATTGCATACGGTTTTAAAATGCACTACAATACACTGGAGCAAATAGCAGTGTGGATGGAAATAGCATGTAAGTGTAGGACCAACACCTAACCCTAATTATATTGAAACTGCTGATCAGTAAAGCTTGAAGGTCCAGGAAGTGAGCCATGATTATACATGGACTATACTTTGATTTGAAAGGCTATGTGTCTAGTATATGCATATGCTATTCACTTTGGGCTTAACATTATGAGCTGCACATGTCACAGTCGGTGTGCCATCCCGTCGGACCACTGCGAGGACACCACCTCAAATTTTTAATTATAGGCCTTTTAAATACCCGTTAGTCACTTTATTTCCACTTTTGGAATATTTTATTAATTTATATTTTAAATAGCTCTCAGCTGATAAGCCACACCCACTGTTCATGTTACCATACTAATTACAGGTAAGTAATTTTGTCTTGCTCAACCAGTCAATGGTTGGTAGAGCAATAGTGCCGTCAGTCTGAAGATCTGGCTATGTGAGACTACACTGTCCTGAATGAAACGCTTACATCCCTTTACACTTAACACTGTTTAAAAGCTAAATGGTTGTGACAGAATTACACATACTGTAAATAAAACTCATCCTCTGTCCAACCAACAGGTGAGAGATTACTTAATGAGGGATGCAGGATGATGTTTTCATAGGTGCGTTTTCTACGCCATTCACCTGTAAGAAGAAAACAGATTCACATGATTGATGTTCATTTCACACACACAGTCACACTCACAAAATACTAAAATAATGAATCTACAATGATAAACTGAATGCCAGTGTCATCTACTGGACTACAAGTACAGCATGTTTGAATGCAATATCTGATGCTTTGCGATTAACCTGTTAGCTTCCACTGTATCGCTGGCAATATACAGACCTTTCAAAAGAGACCAAAACCATGCATATACTCCAGATTTGCTCAAGAACAGCATCCAAAGCATACTTTGGGTGTGCCTTTTTTAGACATTTTAGGCTAATTTTACAGGAATGCTACACTCTAAAAATGCTGGGTTAAAAACAACCCAAGTTGGGTTGAAAATGGACAAACCCAGCGATTGGGTTGTTTTAACCCAGCGGTTGGGTTAAATGTTTGCCCAACCTGCTGGGTAGTTTTATTTAACTCATCTATTGTTTAAAAATTGCTATATGGCTAGCTTAAAATGAACCCAAAATAGTTGGGAAATTAAAACCAGATGCAATTAGAGGCAATAATAATAGACAAAAGGTGAATGTTTATTAATAAGCTTTAAATTTTATTAATATAAATTAATAGTTTAATAGTTTATAATTAATGTATTAATAAGCAATTTAATAAATGTTTATTGTTTAATAATTATTCATTGCACATTAATAAATGTTCATAATCAACATACTTTGGGTTAATTTTAATTAAGCAATACAGTAATTTTTAAACAATAGTTGAGTTAAATAAAACTACCCAGCAGGTTGGGCAAACATTTAACCCTGCCGCTGGGTTAAAACAACCCAATTGCTGGGTTTGTCCATTTTCAACCCAACTTGGGTTGTTTCAATAAAATGACACACAAAATATAACTGTCATGTGATTTTTTTGCATGTGATTTGAAACAAAACTTCTAACTTTCAGTTTAAAATTCAGTCATCTTTTCTAAACAACTTCACATCTAAAAAGGCAGCACTATCTTTAGTCATTATACTGATGTTTGTGTAATGTTGACTGAATGAAACCACATCACACATTCACACACAGAAAACACAACCAGAAAATCTCACCAATTACACCTGCAACCACCAGCAGAATACAGACAGCTACTCCTCCTATAGCAAGTAAATACACAATCCAATCTGTAATGAAAAAAAGAGTCATTATTACCAGAGACTGATTTTATGCATTGTTCGTGTTGATTATTTTTGAATTGTGAACAACACACGTTTGTTGATGTGCCACTTGACATGCATGTTACGATAATAGAGATGATCACAATTATATTTAATATTGAGAGCTCTCTTTTTCAGTCAGGCCACAATGAAAACACAAACATTGAAGTATACTCTAGACCTGCTTAAGGGAAAATGAACTGAATGAGTGAATTATACTCACTATTGACAGTCTCACTACTCTTTTCACTGATAATGCTGATGCTTTGCTGCCGACAGATGCTGCTGCTGTTGGTGATGATCTTCAGTTCATAAAGTCCAGAGTCTGTGTTTCTGGTGTTCATGATGGTCAGAGATCCAGTCTGATGATCCAGCTTCAGTCTGTCTCTGAATCTCTCTTCACACTGAACATCTGTACAGATCTTACTCTGATTTCCAGTGATTTCAGCGATGCATGTGTCATTGAAGTACCATGTCATCGAATCTTTGGGGGTTTTCATTACACCGGGATCTAAAGTGACAGATTCTCCCTCTTTCACTGACTTTGTCTTCGTTCTATTCATCTCCGCACCAGGAACATCTGAAACACAAATAATTTGCAAAACACACACAAAAAAATAGTTGCACACACAAATAGTTGCATTTCACCCCCTAGTGGCAGTCGCATGGAACTTTCAAATTGGTTGTGAAATCATTAACTTCCATTATTATTCACCATGGTAAAATAAAGCAATAAGCCCCAAGAAGCTGTGGTTTACAGTAAATTTATAACAGCTAAGGGGCGTTGTTAGGCACAACATAGAGCGGAGCTGTTTTACATTCACTGTGAACCACAGCTTCACAGGGCTTATTGCTTTAATAAAACGGTTACCACACAATACAAATATTAAAGCAAAAAAAATGTTTCAAAATGATATGTATCAATGCAACTTACATGAAATAAAATCATTAAAAAGCTTCCTTCTACTGGAAAAAATAGTCCCTGACCGTGAACAGCAACAGAAGTTACATTTAATATGCCATTAGATGGCGGCAAAGATTGTCTTTATGAATGAGTCACTCAGTCGCAGTCACTGTCAGTGTCGTGCATGGGAATACCCATTAAATGCCCACTGAATTGCCATGGAACATGCAGCAGGACAGCTCCGCCCCTTTTTTAAATAGCCAATAGCGTTTTGTTTATACCACAGCTCGGCCAGAGCCGTTGAACTCGGCAAAACCTCAGTTTCCTTCTAATTTTTAATCATTTCTCCTCCTAATGTCCTCTATATCACTTTAAAATACAGCATTCTGTGCAGAATTCAAATGGGTTGGATGCATTTTGTGGTCTACATTCAATGTAGTAAATATGTGAGCAAATGACTGATTTCAGCCACAGCTTCAGCATCTGTTTATAGTAGGAGGGGCGGGACTTCAGATTCTAGAGAGCATTTGATTGGACAGAAGATCTGATGAGAAGCTGAAGTGTAATGTGATGTCATGAAAATCCATGATCCATTTTAGCAGAAGTTAGTGACAAAGTTTTGAATGCTTATATCTCCTAAATATGAATTTTGTCATTGTTTTGGAACACCAGCTTATTCATAACCTTAAGGCTATATTCATACTAAAAGTTAAAAAACTTACATTTTGATTTCAGGGGGACTTTAAATGTTAAAAGGACAAGATCACAGTGGAAATTCAAACAGACTTCTTTTTTTTGTTGTTTTTTTTTTTGAACATAGGAATGACCTGAAGGAAAATGCTAAATCTGAATGCAGGTAATTCACTCGATATATCTCTCACAACACTCTTCTAAATAATACAATAATCTTCAATGAACAATATCAATTGAGAACAAACATATGTTTACTTTGCTAAGAGTGGCTGCTAAGACAGACGCAGCAACATACACACTCAGTGGCGCAGCGATACTTATGTAGGCTGTATATAGCGCAGCAATATACAGCTAAAAACTGTCTACTATATACAGGTAGAAACAGTGTACTGGATGCGTCATCAGTGTAGACTCATTGCATTTGAAATCAAAAGCTTCCCTACTATATATAGCATACCCGAAATAGGATGCCAAATGATTTAGGCGAAAAGTCCCCGGATGACCTACTACTTCCGGCAAGATCCTGAAATGCACATTGGATGGACACCTTACTATCCTTTGAGGTCACGGGAGAGGATTTCTGAATGGCAGTGAAGCTACGCATCTGACACTGGTAGGTCACATGATAATGACAACATGGCAAATGTAGTATGTCACAATTTCATTCATACTACCATATATTTATACTATTTAGAATGTACTTTTTTAACGGTCACAAAGTAGTGATGGGCAGATCGAGACTTCGTGAAACACTGAAGCAGTTGAAGCAAATGTGCTGTAATGTGGCAAGGCTTTAAAACAATGACACCCGTCTCCACGGTGACTCCTAGTGGTCAGAACAGTGTAAATGCAACAAAACTCAGGCCAAACATGCATTAAAACACCTTTTACAAATCATTATTGCAAAAGTTTTATTGAAAGTAAAATCTATCAAATGCAATTAACTAATTGTCTAATAAGATTAAATGTATAATATGTGTTCTTTTATCAATTTTCAGGGCTTGTTTTGTTTGTTCCATGGCTCAAGCTAAACAGACCAATAAGAGATTAATTACTACCATTATTCTTTAAATTATTCTAATGTCTATTAGACAGTCGGCTAGTGGTGACAGCAGTGGCAATCCACCTGTCACTCAAGTTGCTGCGCCCTTAATTATGCAGAACTTTAAGGCTTAATATAATTTTAATGGATGAGTTATAAAACAAAATCACCCCCACAGTTGTCATGAAGGGCAAAATTAACAGTATAGACCAAAACCACAATTTGTATCAGCCTGTAAACATGTTTCTTTCTGCTGTAAAGTTGGGCATTTTAACATGGGGGTCAATGAGATTCTGCTCTTTTGGAGCTTGTCCCTAGTGGTCAGCGATGAATTGCAGTTTAAGCCACTTGGCTTCAAGAGAAACAGAGGGATGTTGCTGCTTGATCTTACTCCAATGGTCTCACTTTATCGTTCACTTCAAATTAATAGTGTATTTACAGAGCCCGGACATGACAGTCATATGCAGGACTCTGTATGTATTACCCTTAAAATCTATTATCTAATTGTGTATCCAAAAACAACACATTCTCTTTCTAGACCTGAAAATATCCACAATATGTGATTAAAAAACACATTTTTAATTTTTATTTTTACCTCTGCACTTTGGATTCCCAGTGAGATCGCTTTAGAGAAAAGCGTCTGCTAAATGACTAAAATGAAATAAAATATAAGTATATTAAATGAATTTTAACACACAATAAAAGAAGGTCATATACTGGAGGGTCCACAAGGTCTGGGATGCAGATGCTAGAAAGTAAAGAGAAACAGCTCTGAAAGTAACTGATGTAATCACATTGTGAATAAGCATTAAATGACTCACCATGGACAGTGATAATAAAGATCTTTTCACTGATGCTGTTGCTGCTGATGAACTTTAGTTTATAGAGTCCAGAGTCTGTGTCTGTGATGTTTGTGATGGTCAGAGATCCAGTCTGATTGTCCAGCTTCAGTCTGTCTCTGAATCTCTCAGTACCTTTATTACACTGAACATCTGTACAGATCTTACTGAGATCTCCATTGATTTTAGCGATGCGAATGTTATTAAAATACCATTTAATCTTCTCTTGTTGGTTTGTTTGAACATTTGTGTTCAGAGTGACTGAATCTCCCTCCATCACAAACACTCTCTCTGTATCGACACCAGACACACCTGAAGAAGAAAGGAAAACATAATCATAAATCACTTCTAGGACACATAACAAGCAGTGAATTTTGATTTTCTGCAAATTTCTTTCAAATAAAGTCACAAAATTTCTAGACCGAACACAGAAAGAGTCAGCCATGTACTATGTTTACAGAGTCAACTAGCCTATGTTTATTTGACATATTTTTGTGTGTATTTGACGGGCTCGGGCACGCGCAGTCGCGCACGCTGTCATTCTAAATTCTCAGCCTCTTAAAACAACAATTAATTATTAAAATAATAAATGATGGTTCAGTCAGTGAACAAAGCTCGGTTAAGGATTTAAAGAGTTTTACGGACAAGTGCTTTGCTGTGAAAAAAACAAAAACAAATCGCAAGATGACATAGAGAGGATAAATAAAACACCGATTACGGACAGGAGGACCGCGTCATGAAGAATATTATTTGGGTCGACGACAGCTGCGGATTAATAGAAAAGAAAGAAATCTGAATTTCAATCTTTACAGCGGTAGAATACCATGAAAACGCGTCACAGAAACACATGCTTACCAGGCTGTAAAAACCATGGAATGAAAATAAAGAGACTCATCATCTCTACTCCGGAAAACTGATTCTGTGGAAACAAATATTTTCTGTCTATGTTGACGCCTACCGAAAATGAAAGTAACCGGACATAGGGACTTTCTGATGACACCTCTATAGACATTTCCAGTGTTTTGTAAAAGAAAGAAAAAAAGTCAATTTACTTTTTATTTTGACCATTATAAATGTGCTCAGTAACTATCTACACTGAGGGCAAATTCCAAAGGGAGCATCTATATGCCCTAAAGGAGGGCACCCTAGTGTAGATAGATAGCCTCAGCATATTTATAACGGTCAAAATAAAACGTAAGTTGTCTTTTTTTTTCTTTCTTGAAGTGGGGATTCTGGAGGGAGCAGGACACCTGCGTGCCATTATGTAGATAAGGGAGCAATCAGGGTTGCCAGGTTTTCACAACATAAGCCGCCCAATTGCTACTTAAAACTAGCCCAATAGCGTTTCGGGGGGCGGGGTCTCACGGTAAAAAATCGCGTTCCGGGGGTAAAATCTCGCGTATTTCACCTTGTCCTATGCGACACAATGTGACGCCGCGACAAGCAATAAAAGGTATCTTTTCCATGTTAATCTGAATTTTTGTCCTAACCAGCCACGATACACGAATATTCTATTTTAGAAACAGTTTCTATTTCTCCGCAACGTCGCGGCTGAAACAGCAACACAAAGTATGGCAATGATAATCTCAGGTACTGTTTATGTGCTTTATTTAATGTTAAAAGTATCTAACGTGAGTTTGAATTTCATTCTGTGTTCCCAGCTTTTTAGCTGTAATGAAAACAACACTAAGAACGTTCAAACTGTCAACTCAGTGTGAACAAACAAGTGTATTCTATGACAAAGAATGGTTCTGTCACTCCGTATATACTTTAAATAACGTTTAAATAGTGTAATATTATGAATTTTACTTTGTACTTGCCTATTTCATTGTGTCTGCTGTGCTCTTGCCGAGAGAGCCCGCCCACACTCTCTTCTGATTGGCTGTGGTTTTTGATTTGCTTTGATTGATGGGCTAAATATCATGTTATTTGGGGGTCGCTTTAATTTGTGGCAACAGTGTAAAAGTAGCCCAATTCCACAGGAAAAATGGCGGACTTGGCAATACTGTGAGCAATTATTTTCACCTGGGATGTGCATGACAAAGCAGCATGGCGTCCATCAGCTGATTAGCTCAGACAGAATTTTTTTATTATTGTTTTTAACATAACTGTTGCAAACAAAGATAGATTTTATATATGACTTTGTATGTTTGACTGAATTGTTTGCTTAATTTCTTATTGTATAGCTTCTTATTGGCTACCTTTTACTTATACTTTTATAACAGATATTATTAATGTTAAAACTGACATTTAACAAAAAGAGATGGTTGTGTTTTATGTTATAATTTTATTTTTATTACAGTGAAGATAATTAGAGTTGGCTATGCACATATTAGGCTACCAAACCACATATTAATATGTTAATTATTTTTAAAATGTAAACCCAAGGAGGGTTGTGTTTTATATTTCGTTTGCAGTAAAGATAATCAAGAAACTCATATGCCTGAACCACATTTGTGTGGCTATAAATATGTTTAAGACTTTTTAAATGAAAACGAAAAGAGGCAGAGTGGTGTTTTATAATATTTTGTTTTATTGTTGCCTAAAATACACACACAGAGACAACTGGAATAGCCAGAGCGAGCTGAGTGACGCTATCAAGAATGCTGCTGTCCGAGACAGCAACATAGTGTGGCCCAGATCTGGCCCACATCTGGTAAATGTGGATTACACTCGAACCAGATGTGGGCCGGATCTGGGCTGACACTATGTTGCTGTCAGTACCATTTGCAGAATCACACTGGACTTGCGTCCTCCTGTCCTCAGGGGTCCGTTCTCCTGAGTCAAACTTGTCAAGTCCGAACTAACAAGGATGCAAGTCCTAACTTTGTGTACTTGGTATTGAGAAACGCCTCCTGTCTCAAATGGCACATTTCATTTGCACTTGTGGTCTTACAATGGCCACTGTGTGCACATGTCCATTAAGTCCTCAAGACCCGCAGAGTGTCTTTTGTCATTTTAGGTTTCAGATGGGTTCCACAGCAGACTTCTACCCAACAGTCAAAGCAGCATTATGTCACAAAAGTGTGGACTTTGAGGAAGACCGCTAGGGCTTAGAGTTTAATTTGGGACAGGGCAGTAGTCAACTGTTTTCTTTGTAGGAGGCATAACATCTAACATCTGTTTTTTTTCTTTGCAAAAATAGAGTATGCTGCTGCCATTTTAAAATATGCAGCACTGAAAACAACTAAAAAACTATGATAGCCTCAGGAAAAAACACTTTGGTGGACTCACAACCTATGGATTGTAGAGTAGATTCAAGAGTATGTTCTTTAGCATGATGTATGTCAATAATCAGTCCATAAGCCATTTCTTGTTTTGATCTCTTGTTATATAATATAATATGCCAAGTACATCATCAGCCATAATAGGAAGAATACAATTATATGTCAAATGATTGATAGAATCTTGAGGGTGAGTAAATGACAGAATATTTATTTGTGACCCTTGACCACAAACCCAGTCATAAGTCACATGAGTATATTTTGTAGAAATAGCCAACAATATGGATCAAAATTATCGATTTTTCTTTTATGCCAAAAATCATAAGGATATTAAGTAAAGATCATGTTCTATGAAGATATTTTGTAAATTTCCTACCATAAATATATGAAAAATGTATTTTTGTGAGTGGATATGCATTGTTAAGGACTTTTTGTACACTTTAAAGGCGATTTTCTCAATATTTGATTTTTTTGCATCCTCAGATTCCAGATTTTCAAATAGTTGTATCTCGGCCAAATATTGTCCTATCCTACAAACCATACATTAATTGAAAGCTTATTTATTCAGCTTTCAGATGATGTATAAACCTCAATTTCAAAAAATATAGCCTACCATTATGTGGTCTGGGGTCACATTTTTGGGTGAACTATCCCTTTAATGGAAAATTCATTGTACCACAATATATTTAACACAGAACTCAGCACAAGACACTGAAGTAAATTATTCCAAATAACCAATGACTTCAACATAATCTAAGAATTTTTTAAATATGATTGTTTTTGATGTGTAAAACATTTTTTTAAGGATTAATTTTATTTCACTGTAAAGCTGTTCTGTGTAGGAGGGAAGTCAGACTGTGACTGTGAGGTTTATAACTGCAGGACAGGAAGAAGCTCTACACCTATACATAGATGAAACAATTACCACTTGCCTGCAAAGCTGTTTGTCCATCCAGCAGATCAAACCATGTTTCTGAAGAAAACCAACCGCAGCAGGTTTCAGTTTGACTTGAGCTCGAGATGTCGAGCTGCCAGTGTCTCACCTCAGTAAGAGTTTGCTGAAAAAAATGAAAAGAGTTTGTTGAAAAAAATGAAAAAATGAAAATGATAATTTTTGTCATTAATTACTCACCCTCATGTCGTTCCACACCCGCAAGACCTTCGTTCATCTTCAGAACACAAATTAAAATATTTTTTGATGAAATCCGAGAGGTATATGATTTGTCCATAGATGAGAGAGGGGCGTGGTTTGCAGAACTTTACACACTGGATGAGAAGCGCCACGTTTTTAAATAAGAAAACATTTCAGAATCCTCTATTATAATGCATTAATTGCCCCAAATCCTTGTTAATGTAAGCTACACTAAGACTTCATCTTCATCATTTTACCTCCTAGTCTGACTATATGACTGTACATTTTAATATCAGTGCTAATAGCCAATAAGTTATATGCCATATTTCTTTTAGGCTTAATTTATGACTCTGGATTATCTGTATTTTTTTAGAAATAGAGATCACGGTTCTACAGTGATTCTGAAAACAAAACATTAGGCAGCCAAACAAAATAATATGTAGCCTAATTTACTTAAGGTTCTGACAAAATGTTCTATTTAAAGTTATAAATGAGTATATTAAAATATATATAAATATATATATATATATATATATATTTTAAAAAAAAAAAAAAAAAAAAAATATATATATATATATATATATATATATATATATATATATATATATATATAATTGAAATGAATTCATTATGTAAAAAAATTAATGAATGAAGACTTTGCTAGAGTTTTTCAACAAATTTTATTGAATACATTTTAACAGTCACTGGTCACCTCCTACAGGCTTAACAGTGTAATAGATACAATCTGTATCAAGCGTAACATTAGTTTTCAAGGTCACTTACGCGTTTTGATTGCGATTGCCACAACATCAGTGTTTATATCCAGACTATAAACGTTTAACTACTGGGCGGTATTCACAGTATTTTTTTTTTCCATAAATGAGCCTTGATATATGTTTATTGAGGCTTATTTTACTGTTCCCCTGTCTTGGTTTTGTGTTTTTGGACCCTTGTTTTGAAGTGTGTTCTGTTCCCCATTGTTTCTGTATTTACTTCCTTGTTCAGTGCCTTATGCCACCCTGTTTGTTGCCCCATAGTTTTCCTTAGTTGTCATAGTGATTAATCAGTTTCAGGTGTGCCTTGTTAACCTCTTGTTATCCTGTGTATATATTCCCCTGTGTTTCAGAGCCCATCCACACAGAGATGTATCGGCGGTTCCTCCAGATGGAGCTTGTGTTTTGAAAATGCTATTTTTTGAAACCTGGCCACAGATTGGATAAATCTGAAAACAACACCCTTGACACCACTACAGACATGTAACAGCAACAGCAACAATAGCAGACTACATGCTTGTGTTCGTGCTGCAGAAGCAGCTTGGACAAGTGTTGCGAATTAGCCTTTGGCTATATACACTGTGATACAGACATCAGATTGTTTTGTTATAATGATCTATGTTGGTGGTATCTGTCCCTATCAAATAAACTATTAAATACTAAAGTAAAAATCAAGCATTCTGCGTTAGTTCAGGCAGGCCTCATAGTCAAGCTCCACTATCAGCTGATTCGCAAATTCCAACCCCACCCATATTAGCTGATCCGATTTCTATGGACTCCATTGGCAACTCTCAAATAAGGTGCAATACGTAAATGCAGCTTCCGTCTCTCTGCTTGCTTGGCTGCTTCCACTGCACACTGCTTGCGACCCACCTCCTCCCCAGCTCCTCCTTAAACTTGAGTTTAACTTAATCAGTGTCATTCTGATGTCATTGATGCATGCTCTGTTCTCAATGGGAGGGGGGGGGAGGTTTCTGCTGCTCTCCCAGTTAAAAATGGGAGGTTGTCCCCAGAAGCTGCTGCTGTTCCGGTCTTGGCTTTTTGAAAGGACGGGGAATTTAGAACAGAGCCATACCGCCAAATTGTAACTTTAGCAAAATATGCCAATAAAAAATTTGTTTGTCTCTTGTATGTTTTGACTTAAGTGGTCCTGACTGAATTTGTAAGCGCATGCTCCAAGTCTTATTCTCTGTTTTTAGTGTATCTCTGTGGCAGAATTACAGCACCACTGGTCTGGCGTGTATACGTTTGAGTCGGTTCCAGTTTCGTTTGTACGCAGATATTTCTTGAGTTGATGCTGTGTTTACAAATTTGTTTTTAGAACAAGGAAAAAAAGATTGGATAGGGAAAGCTCTGGCTTTATGTGGATCTGGCCTCAGTCTCGGTTTGTCGGTTGTCTCTGCATGTAGGGTGAAGTTGCTGCGCTCTTGCTCTGTGAAGTTAATAGAGTTACCTCTTAAAACACTCTACATAGCGCTCTTCTTGAATACATGCAGCAATTGTATCAGCTATGCACCGGTACAGTCAGAAACACACACACACACACATGTCTGGTTATTAAGACTTTATATAGGCCTATAATAACATGCGCACAGTGGTGTGTGTGTGTGTGTGTGTGTGTGTGTGTGAGAGAGTGAAACAGTAGGGTGATCAAACTCAGTGGGGGGAGGATACACACCAAATAGGTTTATTAGATCAGTTTTCACTGAAACGCTGGAGATGTTCTGAACATGATGCTGTTTTGTTCAGTTTGTGTTGGTGGAGTCTGATTGGTAAGTTATATATATACAGCTATGGAAAAAATTAAGAGACAACTTAACATTGATTTCTGAACTTGGAGTGGTCTCTTAATTTTTCCATAGCTGTATATTGATAGCCTAATTTCTTCCAGTTTTAGGCAAATAATTCTGCTGCTATTGTTTAAATTTGCATTTGCTGTTTTTCTTTTTTTTTTTAGGTCTATTTAATGAGCCAAATATAAAATGTGAAACTACTGAAAATGTCTAGATGAAATAAACTTTAAGTTTTACTTGGCTGTAATTCACTTGTCATGCAACTTCAAATGTTTATTTTGCTCTACATGCAGATAACTTTTAAACACAATAAATCAAATGTCACCTTTTATTTGATTTTTATCTCTGCTGCTGCTAAAGATTATGAACTGATTTTGAACCTGTTCATGTTCTCCAGGTGTGTTTGGTGATTCAGTGTCAGTGATGGAGGGAGATTCTGCCACTTTATACACTGATCTTACTGAAATACATGAAGATGAAGATTTACTGTGGAAATATGGAGCTGAAAACTCTCTGATAGCTGAAATCAGTAGAGCTGCAGGAATCTTCTCACATATGATGGTACTGATGGGAGATTCAGACAGACTGAAGCTGGACGATCAAACTGGATCTCTGACCATCACAAACATCACAACTGAACATGCTGGAGTTATCAACTACTAATAAGTGGAGCGAAACGATCATCAAAAACATTCAGTGTTTCTGTCTATGGTGAGTAGAGATCATTTCTTCGGTTCTTTATATATTCTTGTTATTAGGAAACTGTTGATAAATATTGCTCAAGACAAGTTAAACTTAATTGATAGCATACTATTGATTACAAAATTATTCTATAAAAAAAAAAAAAAAACTGAAAAAAACAAAATAAAAAAATGGTTACGGCAAGAAAAGAGAAAAGTTTACGGCAAGTCGCTTACAGAGGAAGTCATGATGTTAAATTTGTAAAGATTTAAAAGGAGAAATGTGAAGCTAATTATTTAATAGAAACAATAATTCTTCTCCTTAAACTTGTAGTATTTGAACTGTAAAGTTATTTAAATCATAATTTTTTGGGGTCATTTTAGGTGTTCTGTTGTCAGAGTGACAGAATTGTAAAATTAGACATAAAGGTTAGCAAGTAATTTTTACTAAAATCATGTTAACATTCATGTTGTCCATGTCTTGTGGCGTACTATTGATTTTTGCTTTTCTGCAGGACAAATAGAAATAAACTGTAGTAATCAACATTACACCACAAATGCTGTTGATTGAGCTGAACTCCGAATGTTCCTTTAACTATTTACATATTGAAATGTTTACTCATATATTTTGAGATGAGAAACACTCACTGTCATCACAATACATCGAAAATAAGAGCCGATGACTAGATTTACCCACATTGTTTATTCTATCATGTTTTCCAGCTCGTCTGTCTGTTCCTGTCATCAGCAGTAACTCTTTACATGTTCTTCATCATCATCATCATCAAATTGTTCATTGGTGTGTTCAGCTGTGAATGTGAGTCATGTGACTCTCTCCTGGTACAAAGGAAACAGTTTATTGTCCAGCATCAGTGTGTCTGATCTCAGCATCAGTCTCTCTCTACCTCTGGAGGTGGAATATCAGGATAAAAACACCTACAGCTGTGTGCTGAACAATCCCATCAGCAACCAGACTCAACATCTGGACAACATCACTCGACTGTCACACATGCAGGTAGCGGTGATGTACTCTGTGTTTATTTAATGTGACAGATTCACTCACACTAATGATTTATTTCATCCATTGAAGGTCAGAATCTACCTTTATTGTACATAGTGTTGATCTCTGCTGCTGCTGCTGGATCTCTGTTGATTGTAGCTGCAGTCGTGATATGCTGCACCTGCAGGAGATGCAGAAAAAAAGGTCAAGAGAGCAATTATTAATTTAAAATATTAATGCATCTGAGCAGAAACATTTATTCTTACAGATTTACACATTTCTATGTAAAACTGCTAGCTTTGTTGTTTTAACAATATGTATTATTGTCAATGCAGTTCAGATCCAGGAGGAAGACGAAACTGATTCAGCATTGTGTAAACCAACAACACACAAAAAAAAGGTAAGAAGTACAGGAAATTGTTGCAGTCAGTTAGTGTGATTGAAGCCTGCTGATTGAAGTTTGCAGCAGCGGATGGTCAGTGAACAGGCGTGGGTGGTTTATCGAATCAACTGTCATTGTCACCTTCAGTAGGGAGCAGATCAAAAGGAGAGCAATTTATACTAAATATATGTACTGTTTGCACCTTAGTGTTAGTTTTTCCATTTTTCAGGGATAGGCCTATTATCATTTTGCAGATGTAAAAAAAAAAAAAAAAAAAAAAAAGTTGGCACAAATCAATTAATTGGCAGATAGAAAATGTTTCTAAAATTGATCACATGTTTTTAGTAACAGTAATATATTATCATTGATTAATATTTATTATCATTGAATTATTAAATCTGACAGCCCCAGTCACCATTCACATCCATCACATCTCTTTTGCCCCATACATTACCATATATCAACTTCTGCTGTCGTCCCATTAGTGACGTTAAAAATCATTTGTGCATCTGATTGAGTATTTCATTTATGTCAGTTGTGAAGCATTAAAAACCGAAGTGTTCAAGAACACATTTTATATATTTTTTTTTGGGGGGGGGGGGGGGTCAAAAAAAGAGCTAAAGTATAACCTCCTCCACAGCAAAACACTCGCTGAGTGGTTGGATATTCTTAAAGGGATAGTTCCCAAAAATGACAATTCTGTCATCATTTACTCAACCTCAAGTTTTTCAAACCTGCATGAGTTTCTTTCTTCTGCTGAACACAAAGGAAGATATTTTAAAGATTGTTTGTAACCAAACAGTTGCGGGGCCCCAGATAACAAGCAACCATCGAAACAACGTTAAATAAATGTTGAAAAAATGTTGACGGCTCCACAAACAGCATTACCAGCTTCACTTATTACTAACCAGATTAACTTTAATTCTGTCATTTATCTACAGAAGTTCTTTTTGAGAATTAACAGAGGTTTAGATGTTGATGTTTTATTGAAAATGTTTGGTCGCCGTTATGACGATCAGTGTTTCTTTAGTTGGGCAGTTGTCTCTCGGCTGTTTATGTGAGTTTGTGGTCTTTGTAACAGTGTTTAGTATTTTGTGGCAATGAAAGCCAGAGACAAAGATGTCCAGGTGATATAGTTTTCAGCATCATAAAGAAGAATAATTAATAATATTATTGACATGACCACACGTGTTACCTTATCAGCTTATTAAGCATAATCAGGTTAAAAATGTGCATGTAAACACTAAGTGAAAGTGATTGGATTTTTTTTTTTTAACTTACTGGTCATACACAAGCCAAGTGAAATCTTTTACAACAGTATAGACATTTAAAAAACGTTTCTCAACCTGTAAATATGTTTAAAACGTGGGTGCCATGGCATTTGACCTGGTACTTTTTGAACACATTAAGAATTCATTTGTAAATAACAGTGCAGGTTGTCTTTTAATGCACGGAGTGCACGAATACAGCATGGAAAAGAGAACCACCAATAAAAAGCAATACATATGAATGAATTAGATTTGGTTACACATTTATTCGAATGAGAGCCACTGGTTTCCACCAAGGAACAGTGATCATGATGTGTGTCGTCTGACTGAACTAGATCACTCCCGTTGTTGCATTAGTTTAGTTTATGGACAGCCCATTTCTGATTTTGATGTGCTGCTGTCTGCCTGAAAATATGATTTTTTTTTTTTTTTTTTTTTTTGCATTTACAAAGCTCATGAATTAAGTGTTATGATATGTATTAGTTAGGCCTATGTAGGCTAAAAACATTTGACTATTACACCAAAACCAGCCTGTGGTCTGTGACTATGGCCTAATAATTTAAATAATCTTTTGTTTAAAATCATATACAGTTATAATTATAGATGCATGTGTTCGTTATTCTAAAATCAACTATATAAAATAATCTTTCATAGGACAGAGCGGTTTCCCCATGTTAGCTGTGCTGACGTCTGTCCTCGAGCTGCAGTGTCTCTGCGGTTCATGATTATCTGAGGTTAAATGCAGCTTTAGCGGCCATCGGTTGCTGCGTAGATGTGCTGCAACAAGTGTTTTTGCTGTTGCTTTTGTGTGAAAGACTTTCATACTCTGTGCAGAAGCTATCATGACAAAACCTTCAGAACGTAATCTCTTTGATTTAATTGTTTAAAAAGCCATGAATGAGATGTTTGATGTCATTTCCTCCTGCTGCTCCATGTTAGAATCTATTTAGTAGTTAAAAAAAACTTGTCTGCGTTTGTAGATTTGCATATTAAAAATAAAAGCAGCAAAAAAGATCAAACCTTGGTGTAAAAATGGTAGAAAATTGTGTTCAGATCCACTGATCTATCTGGGGTTTAAAAGGTTTTATTAAGAGAACAACAAGATTATTCAAAGAGAAATCTCGGTCTGTCATTAATTTCTGTCGCTTCAGCAGGTTCCTGATTGAGTTTGGGTTTCTTGCAGAAATCAAAGACGGAGTCTGTGTATGAAAATGTCCCCAAAAGACGATGATCTTTATCTACCAGAACTGATGTCAGAGCTCTCACTGGACCTTGTCTCACACCTTTTGGGTTTTGCTCACATTTATTCCTTGTTTGTGTGTGTGTGTGTGTGTGTGTGTGTGTGTGATGTCTGAAATTTTAGTTTAATTTAGTTTGTACCCATAGCATATCATCCATAAACTCAACTAAAATGTTATATTTTTAGTTTATCATATAGAAATGTACATTAGTAAATATTGATTCCACCCTTTACTGTGCTTCTATGACATTTACTGTTCTTGTTTAAGTAGTTTTAAAAAAATTAATTGGATATTAACTGCTTTGCATAGTGCTTTACAGTATCACACATAAAATGTGATCTGCTAGATATTTTGGCCGCTATATCACAAGCACATCATCACTCTCTAGTTTCCAAAGCAGAAATCACATCTAGTTTAGTTTTTGTTTGTTTGTTTGTTTTTTTTGATGAAGCACATTTCTATTGCCTCAAGTGCAAGTGCTGTACAAAACAACCACATAATAGTCTAATAACAGCACTACTTTTCACCGATAGAGTGTGCTATTTAAAAGATCCTGCTGTTATAGAGGATTCGCTGAAGAACATAAGATATCTTACATTAAAAATGCACTGCTCTCTTATGCCTCTTTGAACGATAACAATGTCAGTTAAGCATAGATTAATGCTTATGATGTCATATTTCCATCTTATAAAATCAGCTTTATGTGACTCTCCAGTGATTTTTTTTTTTTTTTTTTTGGTGGATGTTTGAGCAAAAGCAGCTAAAACAGCATCACGGCACTGAGATCATTGGGAACAGTGGTGTTCACAGTCAGGCTAATATTATGCAAGTAAAATTTATAATGCAAGAGTAGCCTACTACATGCAATGTGAAAACTGTCACAGACACCCTACACTACATAACCATGATCACAAGATGTGAAATTGAAGTTGATCAAGATGATCTCAACTATATTTTAATATCCAGTTATAGCTCACTTTTTCATTTATTTGGTTGATTTAAAAAAAAAAAAAACTCTAAACTGCATTTTAACATTCCTCAAAGGAAAATGCATTGAATGATTAAATTATAATCACCAGTGACAATAACACTTACAGTTCTTACAGCAGCTGGAGCCTCCAGAGTCTGAAGTTCTGATAATTGTGATGGTGAGATATACAGATGAATCATTGATTTACAAATTAACTCATCAGACAAACTGACATTGTCTCTCGCTGTCACAGTCACTCTCAGTCACCAGCTCAGTCACTCTCCACACTACATTTCCCAGCATCCCTCCTCATCCACACCTGCACTCAGTCAACCATTACCTGAACACTGATTCCCAGCACCTAGACTTCCTCGTTTACTCACCATTTATCTGCCACCGTTCCCTTCACATCCTGGTCTGGTCTCGTCAAGGTCAAGGACAAGCATCACTGATCCTAGACTGGGAGATATCTACCAGTTCAACTCACCTGAGAACCTGCCTCATCTGATCCATCTTCTGTCTGTCATCATTTGTTTCCCTTCATCGTCTTTCTGGTTCCAGCACCACCACCTCATCACCTGCACAAAAAACACAGCATTACCACCAGTTATGTCTACAATCAACATTCATCAAGTCATATATTTATGTTGCCTGTTGCATTCCTACTCTGCTCTCCCTACCTACAAATAAAGACTTTGCAGCGGTGGCTCAAAATAGATGCAGTCTGTTCAAATTCACTGAAAAAATCTGTCATCTCGTCGACACAAGTGAGTCCCATGAGCGGTGAAGTCATCAAGTCACTGTACCAGACTTAAGTCAATTATGTTGATTCACGAGAACTCCCTGATCATGCCAGAGATTGGACTGGAGAGAGGCCATCTACAGATGTCTGGAGTGCTTTGTTCCCCCATATGTATCACAGCCAGCCAGAGATTCATCTCCTCATGGTCGCCATTCCAGAGTATCATCCCGTCATGGTCGCCATTCCAGAGTATCATCCCGTCATGGCCGCTATTCCAGAATCTCATCCTGTCATGGCCGCCAAATCTGAGCCCTCAGCCAAAATGGCCGCCGCACCTGAGCCCCCAGCCAAGATGAAGTCCTCCTTCTTCCCTGAACTTTAAACATTGTTACTTTGGCACCAAAACCCAGGAGGAAGGAGGAGACGGGAACAGGGATATGCTCAATGTAACTTTAATCACCAAATAAACAATCAACAAAATGAAAGTAAAGCAGCAGCCCCTCATGGACAACTTCTGCATAAAAACATTATAAAACAACAACATAAAGTCCAGTGTCTCCCTCTTGAGGGTCTTGCTCAGTAGAAATCACGAGAGGAGAAATGGGCGTGACCGCAAAGGCCCATTCAGCCCCTTCAGCAAGATTCCTGATTGAGTTTGTGTTTTCTTGCAGAAAGCAAAGAATGGAGGTTGTGTATGAAATTGTCCCTAAAAAACGGTAATCAAATACTGTTATCAATCAGAACTGATGTTAGAGCTCAAAAGAACCACCAGGCTAATGTACAAAATAAGATGCCTTACCTGATCATAGCACTGCCTCCAATTGATTGTCTGATCAATACAAACTTATTTAGACATATAGGTTACTTAAAAATATCATATTTCCATCTTATTAAATCAGCTGTATACGCATGCATTCTGTCAAGTTCGTATTACTGCAGTGATAGTAATCACACAAGCAAGACAACACCACCACAGATTCCTGCTATAGAAACCTAAATCTGTAAAGATAAACAAAGGTTTTATAGATTGCTGGTTATATCTGAAATGCTTCAAATAGTGGTGGGGACAATATCGACCCTGGCAAAAAGTGGTAGGACATGCCCCACCTGCAAATTATGCCTGTGATAATTCAGCTTTCTCTCACTTAGCTTATTGAGGAAATTTAAACTAGAAGACCCTAATGTGTAAAAATTTTTTTTTTTTTTCCCCCTTCTTCTTTCTCCCTCGTTTTACTCTTATATTTTGTTGTGCTCTGCTCTATTGGATTTTCTTAAGATTATGTATTGCCTTATTGTACTTGTTTCTTTATGCAATAAAAAAAAAAAAATTCAGCTTTCTCTCCTTATACTGATTTAAATGATAAATGGCGCCATCTAGTGGGTATCTGAGAAACAGCAGCTAAAGCTGCATCACAGTACTGCAAGCTCAACAGGAAACAGACAGATGGCAACACCGTACACACCCCGTGAAGACAAAAGCAAGACATATACTCAAGCAATGTTCTGGCATCTCACGTTTGTTTGTTTGTTTGTTTGTTTGTTTGTTTGTTTGTTTGTTTGTTTGTTTTTTTTGTTTTGCACAGTGGGTGGAAACTTCACAAAGTCTTTAATTTACAACAGATGAGAGTTCACTAACAACATTTCTCATAATACTATAGTATTAAAGCATTTTACAATAAAATCTGTGGGGTGGGGGCAATTGTTTTGTTTTTTGTCGTTTCTTTCCCTCTGTGACAAACAGTTGATCATCTTGCTTGTTGTTGTTGTTGTTGTTGTTGTTTTTGTAGATTAAAGAGTTTTTAAAAAGCTGCTCATGCAACAGGACAGAAAGAAGCCCTTCACCTACAAGTTAAACACATCTGCTCTGAATACCCATTCACACCTTTGTCCATCCAACAGATCACACCACGTCTCTGAAAATAGACCACAGCTGCTTTCAGTTTGACTCAGAAGATGAAGCTCAGTGAAACTGGTACTGTGAGATGCCAGACGGTTTTAACTCTGTATTTTGGTTTTGCACAAACTATAATTGAGAATTGAATAAAAATATACAACCATTTTAAAATCACAAGGGTTAGGCTCTATTTTTCTATGACGTTTCTCTGATATTCAGCTTTATTCTTCTAATTTTAGCCATTTAACAGTTTGAAAACTACCTTTCAAGTATGTTAACTGATAAAACCATATTTCCATCCATTAAAAAAACATAATCAGAATCCCCCGGTTTCACAGACAAGACTTAAGATAGTCCCAGTGTAAAATGCATGTTTGAGCTGTTTTAACTGAAAGTAACTTGCCCTGACAGATTTTAAATATGTCAGTGCCATTGTTTTGCCTCAAGATGATTTTTTTTTTTATAAAAGCTACTTAAATGTCCTAACTGATCTAATCCTGGCTTAGTCCAATCCCTGTCTGTAAAACAAGACCTGATGAACTATAACATTATGAAATATGTAAATACAGCAGGAGGGTTAAAGTCTGCCGTGGGAGGATTCACAGAGCTCAAGTGTTTTGGCGGACAGTGTCATTAGATGGAACATTGAACGTTTAAAGACAATGTTCCACATATTTGTTTTGTGCTGCTGGAGTCTGACTGGTAAGTTATAAAAAACATGTTTTTAACATGTTTTTAATTTCTTTCCATTTTGGAGTAATAAAGCTGCTGCAATTGTTCAAATTAGATCATTTTTATCTGCTGCTGTATGTACCAGATTAATAATTAGATCTACTAACTTTGAAGGTCTCTGTTCATAATTTTAAATTTAAATGAAAGTAAAATTTTAAAAGTCATGGTATATAATGGTCATTTCTACAGTGAATGTAAATGTGTCAGGTTATGCACTGCATGAAGACTCAGAAAGCCAAAACCAGTGAGCTGCTTTCAAATATTAGGACATTTTTTTTTTATCCTTTTAAAAAACAATTATATGTAATTGATTTACTTTTTTAATACTTCTTCAGTAATCATAAACAGCTGCAAATGTCATGGAAATTCATTTGTCAAAATGCGCATGAACCCTGAGAGCATTAGAGAGTTTCAGAGAACCTGTTTCATCTACAGACACAATGTCCCATTTATTTTAAAAAAACATTTTTTGAAAATATCCAGCATAATTAAACTTATCTTATCTAAATTTATCTTTTGTTTTCAGAATATAATGTAATTTTACACATTGATTTTGCTCCACTGATGATACATTTAAAACAAAGACCAAATTATTGGTTTTCACACATCTGTCTGTTTATATATTTCAGCTTTCATGTTGTGTTGTGTCTCTGCTGCTGCTGTGAATGTTTTTCAGTTCATATGTATGACAAAAACTACAGCTGATTTCAGGAATTGTAAACCAACGGGAATCTCAATCTGTTTAAATGTTTTTGTTCTCCAGGTGTGTTTGGTGCTGATGAAGTGAAGTCAATGTCAGTGATGGAGGGAGAATTTGTAACTTTACACACTGATCTTACTGAAATACATGAAGACGATGACATACTGTGGAAATCTGCAGCTAAAGACATAGCTAAAATCAGCACTGAGAAACAAATCATCTCCATATCTAATTGTACTGATGGGAGATTCAGGGACAGACTGAAGCTGGATGATCATACTGGATCTCTGACCATCATGAACATCACAACTGAACATGCTGGAGTTTATCAACTAGATATAAGTGGACTGAAACTGACAACTAAAACATTCAATGTCACTGTCTATGGTGAGTAGAGATGTCATTTGTCTTGTCCTCACATATTATTTTATAAACTATTTCCATATTTAATTTTTTGATATTTTGAGATGACAAACCATACAAACACACTCAACACAGTGAACTGAAAATAAATTTATTAGATTTATCAATATTTCTGTTTATTCTCTCATGTTTTCAGCTCATCTGCCTGTTCCTGTCATCAGCAGTAACTCTTCTCAATGTTCTTCATCATCATCAAATTGTTCATTGGTGT
Organism: Culter alburnus; assembly: GCA_028476615.1. Lineage (NCBI taxonomy): Eukaryota > Metazoa > Chordata > Actinopteri > Cypriniformes > Xenocyprididae > Culter > Culter alburnus. The sequence goes on along the minus strand of JAOTNS010003829.1, from coordinate 119,325 downwards.
GTTCAGCTGTGAATGTGAGTCATGTGACTCTCTCCTGGTACAAAGGAAACAGTTTATTGTCCAGCATCAGTGTGTCTGATCTCAGCATCAGTCTCTCTCTACCTCTGGAGGTGGAATATCAGGATAAAAACACCTACAGCTGTGTGCTGAACAATCCCATCAGCAACCAGACTCAACATCTGGACATCACTCACCTCTGTCACACATGTGCAGGTACAACAGAGCTGATATATGTGTGTGTGTGTGTGTGTGTGTGTGTGTGTGTGTGTGTGTTTGTTTATGTACACATCTACTTAAATTATTGTCTCTCTTTATCATTACAATTCACTCTCTTTTACATCCTCCAGTCTCAGTGTCTCTGATAGTGTTGATTTCTGCTGGATCTCTGTTGATTGTTGCTGCCATTGGGATCTTCTTCATCTGCAGGAAACACAGAAAAACTAATAGAGAAGGCAAGTGTTAACTACTGCTTTTAATAAATATTATAAAAAATAATACTAATACCAATTTAATTGTTTACATATAAGTACGCATGCATATAAAACAAACTAAATGTGCAGTTATTTTGTTTCACAATTTCTGTAGATAACACTCATACAATCATGCATGTCTATATCTATACAATGACACTGATCACAACTCTTTATAAAAACCGATTCTTAATTTCTCAGACTGCATCAAAACACACTGGGAATGCAAAATAATAAAACAACTTATAAAGATGCAGCACTCTGCTGCTGTACAAATAGTGCTGTTTCACTTGTTGAGTTTTAATGATGGAATTTCAGCCCTAATATCACAAAAGAAACCAATCTAGTTAAGATTGAGTTTTGTTGTTTTAATGCATCTGTTTTTGTTGTTGTTAACACAGTTCAGCCTCGTGAAGAAGAGATAACATATGCTGATCCTACATTCCTCAAAAGAAAAGTACATAAATCGGTAAGAGAATTTATTCCTAATTTATGTTCTGTGTTCTTGGAGAGATTGAGCAGTGAGATGGATTAGATGTGTGTGACTGTGTTTGTATAATGATCGATCACACACAACAGCAGCATATCTGATATTTATAAAAGCCATAAGATCATCATTCAGTGCCAGAAACACACACAAAATAAATCTTCTCTGCTTAGGAACACGGTTCCAAAAAGTTTTTTTTTTTTTTTTTTTCCCCCACATTTAAGTAGCAACTAATCAGCACTGAAATTCACCATAAACTGAAAATATCACATAAATAATTTGAGCTTATTTTATCAGAAGAAAAGATTTCCAGAATTAATTCAGGTTTACATCAGAATCATGTCCAGGTTTGTGCGTCAGCTATAATGACTAGCTAGCAGTGTCAAACTCAACTCAACTTAAATGATCATTAATTACAGATTTACTGTCCAGTTATGGCAACAAAAATGGTTCATGTAGACCCAACTGAAAAAAAAAAGGGAAAAAAAAGTTAAGTTGCATTTGACAAATTTAAGTGGATTGAACATTGTATGGTTCTAGCAGAAACTCACTATGTTAAACGGTTTGACAGGAAATTAAGCCTTCAGGAAATGAAAGTCACAATGATGCACATATTTGCATTTGCAAATGCATTGTAAATCAGTCAAACCTGCTTTATAACACCATGGCTGCATTTACATTGTCCATTATTTTGTAGACTTCTGGCAGATTGGATCTTGTTACAGCAAAATCACATATCAGATCATATATTTAGTTTCCAGTTTGGCATTACTTTATAAAATACATGTGGATTACATGCAGACCAGATGAGGGCTGGATCTGGGCCGACACTATGTTGTCATACTTCTGATTTTTTAAAATTTTTTATGATCACTCTTGTGTGATGTTTTTTACAGAACGTTAAAGAGGAAGATCATGTTGAGTATGCACCTGTTGCCATGAGATGATGATCAAACTTCAATCATTTTCTAAGCGCCGACAACCTCAGGGATATATCACCACGTTGCTTCAGAAAATTCTAGCAGACATGCAGAATAATTCGGAGGGGTTTGAAGAGTGGTACTTAAATCTGGATTTATGAAATGACCTCTTAAAAACTTCTAAAGAGTTTGCTTTGTAATAGGACTTTTTAACAGATTATCTAAATCATATGGCACATTGGAGCATTTTCATGTTTGACTCTTAAAGTTTAAAAGAGACTACTGTTTGTAAATCTCTCTCTCTCTCTCTCTTTTTTTTTTTTTTTGCAAAAGATGCAAAATAATCACCAAAACGAGTCTAGACCCTGCTGTGGTCTCATTTCTTCACATCTGTACAGAAATGTGGTTTGTTCTGTTGGACAGTTATGCATGAGATGTAACTGCTAGATGTGTGTGTTTAATGTCAGTGTGTGAGAGTGTGTTTGAGGTGTCAGTACTGTGTGGTTGAAGGGCTTTTTTCCATTCCTACTCACATGAAACTTTGTGACTTCTGCTTTAGACAAAACAGCTTTACTACAAAATACTTTATCTGAAATAAATGATTCTGTGTGAATGAGAATATTTAATTAATTTACCTATATTATATATTTTTTTTTGATTTCCGGTAATTTTCACTGTGTTTTGGGTTTGTATGCTTGTAACATCGAAGTCATAACTGATTACTCTATATTAAACTCCTTCCAGGTGGTTGTGAGCTGAATGTTAAGGGTAATTCATACAATGAAAAAAACTGTGTAAGGGCCAAACCCTTAATCACTGTAAAGTACATGTAGCTTAACAAGGACACTGTAAAATATATATGTACCAGCCAAGTGTTGGCATTTTTGTTGGTGATTATGGGCCAATGCTGGCAGTGTCGGCTCTGTTTCAGTAAAATGTCTTGAACCATTTTAACCATAAGTATACCATTTTACTGAATGTAGCTAGAAGCAAGAAATCCAGATTTTTGTGGAATTTGTAGTTTCTCACCAAACTTACACACTCCCAGAACTGATGTTTTTGGGGAAGAAACAGAACCCATTCAATCTATTGGAAGTATGTGCACCATCACTGATATTTTTTTGTTAAAAAAAAAAAAAAAAAGTTAAAAACAAAACTTGGGCTACATAGAGTTGCTTTAATATTGGATCGTCTTCACAATAATGTATACTTTACTAGAGCACCATCTAGTGTCCCAACCAGGAATTCACCATCCCAAGATTAGCCTTATTAGCCTTTGCCCTCATCCATTATAAACACACTAAATAAAAGGCTTTTAAAATAACAGTTGATTAGACTCATGTGTTCATATTGCTTAAGATTAAGTTGATCAGCTTGGATGAATGTCAGAGGATGACATTATTGACCTAAAATGTTTAAGGTGAAAGTTCATTCTATGTTGTGTTAAAATCACATTCCAGAATGTAAAGAGACACATAACGATTAGTTTATTTATTTCTGATGACAAACTAAACAAAAAATAATTGCAAACAAAGATCCTTAAAGTTAATTTCTATTGTATGAAAATAGTTTCTATATGTGCTCAACTTTACAGGTTTTTACCAAGTTAAAAAGAGCTTTCTGAATAAGTGAGTTTGGGATCTCATAATCCACATCAGACAGGATAACTGATAAATTTGAATTCTTTACTGAAATTCAGTAATACCAATAATAAACGTCTTTTCCCATTGTTCTGTCACAATGGGTTGCAGAAAACTCACGATGATAGAGTAGCAAACAAAAACGATCTTTAATAATTAATCCAAACAATGACACACAGAAGATAAAACACAAACAACACTGAACAAAAAACTGAGAGCACAAAAGGCTTAAATACACTGGGAGTAATCAATGAAACAGAGAAAAGGTGTTGAACTCAAAACAGTAACAAGGTAACTAACAATGACAGGAAACATGAGCAAACAGGAACAGAACAAAATCAAACAAACACAAATGAACTAAGAGAACTAAATATGACCCTGACATGTTCAGACAAACAGATTATGTTTAAAAAAAACTGGGGGCAAACATACTTCATTTTCATTATTTCCTGTTCATTTCCTGTCATACCATGTGGTGGAAGAGACCATCACACAGTGATGATTTTCTAGAATGCAAACACATAAAAACACAATAATTACATGATATAACAAGCACTTTGAACAAACACAATACAGTCAAACATGCTTGATGAACAGAACTGAAATAGATGGAGGTGGTCAAAACAAACATCTATAATGGACAGATGATGTGAAGTACTCCATCTTTTACCTTGAACACCCCACAGGTCTCCATCTTCTTCCTCACATCAAATGCAAGAACTTGGCAGAAACAAAACTGATAAATATATGCTTAAATGCTTAAAAAAGTAAGAATGTTAAAATTTAAAACACACACGTTGAAACAAAATACAAAGAAATACAATTTTTGCACATTTCAACAGTGAATATTAGTAATATATTATATTAGTAAAATTGATTATATTAGTAAAATAAACGTCTGAAATCTATTTTAGAAAAAGGATATTCTTGTTTTATCAGTAAACACATTTATAAAATGTGAAATGCTGCAGTAGCCTTTGCTGGATTTGAACCTTTAACCACCACAAAGTTATGACACCCCAAACAAACAAATCCAAAACCCAAAGCATCAGCTATGTTGTTAGCTGGTCACGAGCTGGTTTATGCTGGTCAAGTGCTGGTCCAGCTCCTGAAGGGCCTTTAGAATTTATCTGTTTTTTTTTTCTGGTTAAAACAGATACAGACAGTATAGGGACACTAGCATCCCAAACTCAACAAACTGTCAAGATGCCAATCCTAAATTTGTGAAGATGTAACATTAACAGTATCTGTAGCTCAGACTCAATTCAAAACCTGTGTGTTGTTTAACAGACAGTTGCCTTGTTGCATTTGGATGCATGTCTGTGAAGAGCACTTGCATCTTGCAACATGATGATTAAGAATCTGATTTACAGACCAGTGCGTTATACCTTGAAGAACAAATTTTGCTGCTAATGGTTAATGAAAGCAACACTGCAATCAATACTGGCAAGATATAGATAATCCTGCACTTTATCCGTATATACTGGAAAAACTACCGATGTCCCATTATCAGCAGTGATTAGAGGAATCCCATTCTGATAAGGGAACTGAGTCATCCACACCATTCTTCTGTAATAAAGCACACATTCACAGTTAAGACAAATGTGTTTTTTCCTTTGATATTTGTTGAATGCTCTAAAACAGCACAATAAATAAGTCCATATAAATTATTGGTCTTTATATAATGATTTCTGAATGAAGAAACATACTGAACACTTAAGCCTTGTTCAGACTGTCAGTCCAAATCCGTTTTTTGTGCATATACAATTGAAATCTGGCAAAAACCTCATGAAATGCATTTGTTTGTTTTTTTTAATCAGTTTTGAGCTACATTCATATGTGGTTTGAAATCTTATTCAAATCACATTTCTGGAAAAGTAAATGTCAGATATGTTATAGCAAACATTTTGAAAGTTGTTTGTTGCAAGGTTGTGTTGTTGCAATGTGTGGACAGTCAATAATTAAGATCAGATTCCAATCGGAAAATGATCAGATTTTGTACTGGCAGTGTGAACGTAGCCTTGCATTTGTGAGACTTGCAGATCTCACAGATCAGAATCTGTCATAAATTCAGTTTTTTTGCAGACAGACAGACAGATTGAATGAATGTAGTATCTCACCTCTTCATGATTGTTCTGCATCATGGTGCCTGTTTAAACATTAAACTCAATGAAGCTCAATTGCACAATAAATCTCATATTTCCATCTTGTCAAATCAGCAGTATGTAATACTTGCCATTTTGGCCTGCTTTCCTGTGGCGATTGTAAATCACACCAGCTGTTGTGACCACACCAGCTGCAGCCACCAGCAGAACAACAACAACAACAACAGCATATATTCCTCCTTTAGCACTTGAAGACACACCTGAATCTGGAACAGCTAAAGACAGACAGTCATTATTACTAGAGATCAACTGATAATCATCTTTATAGGGTTGGTTCACCCAAAAATGAAGTTTCTGTTATTAAGTACTCCTCCTTGTGTCGTTCCAAATCATTAACCCTAATGGAGTGTGTAGTTTTCATTTCTTATACAACCATGTAGGAAGACATGTCATGGCCATATTCCAGGATGACAATGTCAAGATTCATCAGGCTTTTTTTTTGGCCATGTATATTTCATTTTCTTAAACGCCGCACCTGCTTCGAATGTGCACTCCAAAGGAAAGTGCACCGAATGACTAAATGATACTTACTTGTGACATTTACACTGAAGCTCCTAATGATGCTGATTCTGCTGATGATGATCTGTAGTTTATAGAGTCCATCATCTGTGTTTGTGATGTTTGTGATGGTCAGAGATCCAGTCTGATGATCCAGCTTCAGTCTGTCTCTGAATCTCTCATCACAATGATCATCTGTACAGGTTTTATTGTGATCTCTGGTAATTTCAGCAATGACGGTGTCATTAAAATACCATGTCACTGAATCATTTGAATTTTTTATTACATAAGTATCTAAAGTGACAGATTCTCCCTCCTTCACTGACTTTCTCTTTATTCCATCTACAGGAAAATCTGAAACACAAACCACCTTTTTAGGGGAAACACTAAAAAGCAATATTCATACACATTTTATTATTATTATAAAGCAGCTATTATTAAGCATACGTTTCATCAAATCCACTGCACTTTGGATTCCTAGTGATGAACTGGAAAATACCATGTATGATATAATAAATGGATTTAAACAAAGCTAAACCATCATCTTCATCAGAACAAAACTGTATGTGATGTGCTCTTAAACACAATGACTCACCGTATACAGCAATGATGAAGTTCTTTGTACTGATGGTGCTTCTGGTGATGATCCGTAGTTGATAAACCCCAGAGTCTGTGTTTCTGGTGTTCATGATGGTCAGAGATCCAGTCTGATGATCCAGCGTCAGTCTGTCTCTGAATCTCTCAGTACCTTCATTACACTGAACATCTGTACAGATCTTACTGAGATCTCCAGTGATTTCAGCGATGCGAGTGTTATTAAAATACCATCTAATCTTTTCTTGTTGGTTTGTTTTAACATCAGTGTTTAGAGTGACTGAATCTCCTTCCATCACAAAAGCTGACTCTTCATCTGTATGAACATTGAAAAAACCTGGAGAAGAAATAAACAGACACATAATAAGCCAAACAAAATTAAACAACAGGAAAGTATACTGTGAAAATGCAGAATGATTTATCTTGAACGTTGTTTTCACAGGTGATCAGTTCTGCCCATCTCAAACAAACATATCATTTCAATAGATAAACATACCTGAATCTGTAACAGCTAAAAAAAAATATTATTGTTGATAATCGAGCTTACCAATATCTTTGATTTACACCAGAAAATAAAGGCAGCTTTTTATGAACCAAAACTAACTGCTGAGACTAAAAACAAATCAGTTTTAAATCATACTGTACTAATTTAAAGCAATAAGCCCATTAGGCCATTGTTTACAGTCCAACAGCCAAGTGTTGTTGTTGAGCACAACACAGAATAGAGTGAAAACTTTACAGGGCTTATTGCATTTATAAAATGGTTACTACATATATACTACATATATCTGGCAAGTTTTCATAAAACCAGAAAATGTTAATTTAATAATGAATTTATAACAATTACAAATAATGCCTTTGCAAAGCAACATACAGTAGTTCTTCAGGAATGTTGAGCAGAATAGCTGCCAAATAACAAATTTGCAGCAACATTTCTGAATTCTATATTTATGTACTGAATGTGAATTAGAATGCAGGCGAAGAGAAAAACACCTTGTCACTTAAAAACATGAGTAAACACATTAAAGATGTGACGTGATTACACAATGACTCACTGTGAACAGTAAGAATGAAGATCTTCGTGCTGATTCTGCTGCTGTTGATCTTTATCTTATAAACCCCAGAGTCTGTGGGTCTGGTGTCTTTGATGGTCAGAGATCCAGGCTGATGCTGCAGTCTGTTTCTGAATCTCTCTTTACACTGTTGATCTGTACAGATCTTACTCTGATCTCCAGTGGTTTCAGCGATGAGAATGTCATTCTCCAATGTCAAATACCACCTATATTTTCTTGGTTTTTTTTCAACACCAGCGTTTAGAGTGATTGATTCTCCCTCCATTACAGACAATCTCTCTGTATCAACACCAGACACACCTGGAGAAGAAATGAACAGTTATTTAAAGTCAAACTAAACTAAACAACAGGAAGGTGCTGTGAAAATGTTTTTTCTACAGATCATACAGACTGTGGGTAAAAATTCTGTCTGGATTCACAATGTATCACATGCAAACAAACAGCAGAAGAACATCATTGATTCAACATTTACTCATCAGACGATATTGAACAACTTAAAGGGTTAGTTCACCCAAACTGAAAATTCTGTCATTAATTACTCACCCTCATGTTGTTCTACACCCATAAGACCTTCGTTCATCTACGGAACACAAATTAAGATATTTTTGATAAAATACGATGGCTCAGTGAGGCCTGCAGAAAGATCATTTCCATTTTCAATGCCCAGAAAGCTATATTTATAACAGTTCATGTGACTACAGTGGTTCAACCTTAACATTATAAAGCGATTTTTTTTCTTTTTTTTTTTTGGTGCACAAAAAGTATTCTCATCACTTCATAAAGGTTGAACCACTGTAGTCACATGAACTGTTTTAAATATAACTTTAGTAGCTTTCTGGCCATTGAAAAAGGAAATGATCTTCCTGGCAACAGAGGCCTCACTGAGCCATCGGATTTCATCAAAAATATCTTAATTTGTGTTCTGAAGATGAACGAAGGTCTTACGGGTGTGGAACGACATGAGGGTGAGTAATAAATGACAGAATTTTCATTTTTGGGTGAACTAACCCTTTAATGTACATTATAGGGGAGAGAGGAGCACAACCTAACACTTTTTACTTTCTCAGTTTGTGTAAATCCACATGGGGATCAGAGTGTATTTTTTCACATTAATTTCACACGCCTAATACAAATATGTGGTTTTTCATAATATAATGTATTAACTTTATTTACCAAAAGAATGGAAGTGAAATGTGACAACATGCCCCATTGGTGGGTCACATTGTAACATCTGTGGGTCACGTTGTAACATGACAACATGTCCAGTGTTGGGGGTAACGCATTACAAGTAACTTGAGTTACATAGATATTTTTTTTTCAAGTAACTAGTAAAGTAAGTCATTGCTTTTAAATTTACTACAAAATATCTAAGTTACTTTTTCAAATAAAATAACTGTTTTTCCATTTATTGACTAACGGCATCCCAGATGAACCGGGATGCTTTACATTTCTTGAAGAAATAATTTCTGAACATTGCACATTTACTCTCAGTCTTTATTCACCTGTTTCTCATGATTTCATAAAAGTTGTTCATGTGAATTATATCACTAACATCATAGAACAGCACTGTTGTAATAGCGTCTTTTAATGCAGAGTTTTATTTATTTATTTATTTTAGAGCATTCCCCATCTGTGCAACTGGAATTTAAACATGTTCAGTGTCTTAGCAGACTTAACTTGATTTAAAATAAACACTAAAAACTGAGATGAAAAATGTACTTTTGCTATGGTTAAATGATCAGCGATATCTTCCAAAGATATACTGAATTTTGGCACAACATGCAAGCCAAATTCTAAACAGTGTTTTTGCACCCTTGAAGGGCACTTTGAGAAGGGGACGCCATTTGTAGGGGTGTTCCAAACAAAAGTGAACTGAATCCCTTCATGAAGGGTCCTTCCACAAGGCCACTAGTGAAGTTTACATGTGATGGTCACTTCGAGGAAGCAATTTTATAATTTATGGTGACCCAGCGAATACTTGTGATTCATTCATTTTAAAGCTAGATGGTGGGAGAGTTCACATTAACAAACATAGCAATTCAAGTTGTTTTATCTGTGATAGGCTATAGGCTAATTCACACATTTGTGTCAGGTTATGTTTAAATGAGTCTAATAGGTTAGAAATGTGTTGAGTAATGCATTGTCCAAAGATAAGACGGCAAGATTTTTTTTTTAAAGTTGAGAACAGAGAAATACACACACATATAAACATTTTAAAATTTATAATATATATATATATATATATATATAATATATATATATATATAAATGTATCTTTGTTTGCAACATTTGCTATAATTTGCTATGTTAACAGCAAATATTAAGACATTTCTGTCGTAAGAACAGCTAATTAGCTGATGGACAGCAGCTGCTGCGTTGATATGGGAACATGACAGGTGAAGATAATGAAGAAATTACGTTGCTCTCTTCTCCAAGTGCATTCCAAACGGCTACATAATGGCACACAAGTGCCCTGCTCTCTCCAAGGAGGGCTCTGTCCTATGAAGGGAGCAGGGCACAGGGATGCTCCCTTCCATTAGGAATTTGCTCAGAGTATTTATGCTAGCCTGTGTGGAAATGTTTTCAGAAGCTGCATAAGATATTTACATTTATATTTCTTAGAAGACAAATAAATTGTAAATTCATTTGTATTGTGGTCTGTAGGTAAACATTCCATCTTAAATAGATTATTTTATCAGAATCTGAATGAAGGAGAGGACCCAGAAGCAGAATGAGAGACAATTGAATGATACAATAACACAAAGAAGAGGTGCAAGATCCAAGACAAAGTCCATCCAGATAGCAAGCAACTATTAGTGATGATGAGTGAATATTAATCACATTATAATTGCATAATCGAATTAACATTACAAAGTGATGTTGGTTCTAAATCACTTTTGCACCCGCAATTAATGTTGAAACCAGGTAGAGATTTCAACAAAAATCAATGAAAATGTCATTGAATTAACGCTATAAAGTGATGTTAGCTCAACATCACTTTCGCACCCACAATCAATTTTGAAACAATGGTGATATTTAAAAAAAAAACAAAAAACAATGGTAATAATGGCATTGAATCCGCACTATGAAGTGATGATTATTTAATGTCACTTTGCTATCTGGGCAGTACTGCATATCATTCCACAGGGAGAGAGAGAGGGAGATACAGAAGCTGGCCAACTGGCAAGGGCTGGACTAGGAAGAGAGGAGAGACAAGGATGAGTCCAGAGGCAAACAGGACAGGACAGGACCAGACAGGAAGACTTGATGAGGACAAGACCCTTAGGGGGAAAAAGGTTAATTGGGTTAAAAGGTAAATATAGCCATGTACACGAACGTTGTGCACATATCCTAGTCGCCACAACATGTCTCTTTATATTATCATAACAGATTAATGTTGGGTAACTAAAATTGGTAGTTTAGGTAGCCAATTTGTCTACGATTGTACATAAATAAGTCACCAGTCCCCGGTGATTATGGGAACTGCCCGTGTTTTTCGCTATTTGAAGCGTCCTCCTAACGTGATAAAGGCCTGGTAAACATTGGTTGATAAACAATATAAACGCTGTAAACTGGCTAATGATCCGATCGGCTTGATCAGATCACGGTGATCGCATGTTAATGCCAAATAAACGCAGCCAGCACAACCCGCAAAGACACTTCTGTCGAATATAAAGCAAAACAACTCAGGACACTTCCGCTTTGTCATGAGAGCCGAAGAGAAACATACAGGTCTAAAAGTCTTACCACAGTCACGTAAACACCAAAGCAATGAGGGCAAAATAAGAAGAAGCATTTTCACTGCTTTTCCTAAAATAAAATGTTGCTAGTTTTTTTTAACGTAGATTTTAATCCATTAAAGTGTTCCGTCGCCACTAAAAAACAAAAACAAAACTGAAAGTAACAGACAGAGCGCATTTAGGCCACGCCACACTAAAGTCAGTGGAGACTGTTGGATTGTTTTCCCCTGGTGGGCGTGGTTTTCTGTGCTTAACCAATGGGAGACACCGTAAGCATTGAAAGATTAGAAGCCAATAAAACGTGATCAATTGTACAATTCTGTTATTGTATGGTGTTAGAATGTATATTAAATTACTTGTTCGCAACTCACAGTGTGGATTTTATTATTCCAAAAAAAAAAATGAAAGGCTAGTTAAGATCTGGATGAATTTAAATATTAAACTATTAAGCTTTCAGAGACACAAACAAGACACAATACAGTAATAAATCCAAAATAAAGAGTTCTAAGTGTACAGAGTCAATAACATGTTTACATAAGCACAACAAAGGCTCTTTACATAATATATTAGCAGCATCAATAATATCAGAAACAGATTGTGCAATTCACGAAATACAGAATATGGAATATATAAACATACCGAAAGTGCCTTTAAATCAACTTAACTCAAGGAGCAATAATCGCCATGACCTCATGCTTTTCCCTCTGCCGAAACTAAGCTGAGGCTCACATTTATGATGTCATCAGATAAAGACTTAAACAACATTAAAAGCAATAACAGAAGGGAACAGAAGGGGTCACTTTGTTACAACTTGTATTCATAACTTAAAGGATTAGTTCACTTTTAAATAAACTTTTCCTGATAATTTACTCACCCCCATGTCATCCAAGATGTCCATGTCTTTCTTTCTTCAGTGGAAAAGAAATTAAGGTTTTTGATGAAAACATTACAGGATTTTTCTCCTTATAGTGGGCTTCAATGGGCACCAAACAGTTGAAGGTCATAATTAGTTTCACTGCAGCTTCAAATTGTTCAACACGATCCCAGATGAGAAATAAGGGTCTTATCTAGTGAAACCATCGCTCATTTTCTGAAGAAATTGAAAATTAAATGTTTTAACCTTAAATGCTCATTGAACTAGCTCTCTTCTTCTTCTCCTCTATTAGAATTCCAGCAATGTAGAAGCTGCTAAGCATAATACTGCCCTCCACAGGCCAAAGTTTGAACTAATTGTTATATACTATTGAACTAGCATATTGCATAAAAAATTAGTTTAAACTTTGGCCTGTGGAGGGCAGTAATACACTTAGCAGTGTCTACACTGCTGGAATTCTAATAGAGGAGAAGAAGAAGAAAGCTAGTTCAAGATGAGCATTTCTGGTTAAAACTTATATAATTTCAATTTTTTCAGAAAATGAGCGATGGTTTCACTAGATAAGACCCTTATTTCTCATCTGGGATCGTGTTGAACAATTTGAAGCTGCAGTGAAACTAATTATGACCTTCAACTGTTTGGTGCCCATTGAAGCCTACTATAAGGAGAATAATCCTGGAATGTTTTCATCAAAAACTTTATTTCTTTTCGACTGAAGAAAGAAAGACATGGACATCTTGGATGACATGGGGGTGAGTAAATTATCAGGAAAAGTTTATTAAAAGTGAACTAATCCTTTAAATGAGCACATTGTTACTTTCTGCCTTAAATTAACACATTGTTGCGATTAGTGATTTGTACACGTACATTTATGAAATAGAAAATTGAAAGCAGGCACTTTCTGCATTTGTGTAAAACTGAATATGTATTGTGAAAAGCACTATACAAATACATGTAAAGTACAGGCAGGTGAGTTTATATGAGGGTTGAAGCTAAACTCTGCAGGACAGCAGCCCTCCAAGACCGACACTGCTGATCCGCAACCTCAGAGTAGACTATAAGAAACACTCACACACTTGTTGACCCCTTCCTTCAAGTGTGTTACACAATGTGAGGCTTTTTTGTTTTGTTTTTACATTCACACTTCACAGTAGTTGATAAATTGATTATTCAATTGAATGATAAAACTATTTTGAAATAGATAAGTTCTTTTTACCATGAAAGTCAAGGGAATTTACACAAAATTCTTCTACTTTTATAGTCTATATTTAATACAGTCAGACAAGTACCTTTCAAACGTTCTTTATGCTTTTAATTATCTTTATCTCAAGTTAAATTGATGCATATAATAGAATTCTCAACAACTATTTCTCACTCCTTGCATGATGACCCGTGGTGTGATAGGCACCCTCTCCTCCTGCTCAACTGACATCTTGATTGAGGTCGGCTGAAAATTAGGGATGTAACGATGCATCCGGAACTGGTTGAAAATCGATTAAAACACGATTCAAGTCGGTTGAGATGATAAATGAATCGCAATACATTTGGGGGCGGGGGTTTATATGAATGTATAGCTGAGAGGAACACTTGCCGTGTTCAGAAAAGTTTAGATGGTATTTTCTTTCATCTTACTTCCGTACAATGCATTTTAAAGTAGTTTTAGCATGCAGCGCTGCTTTGTTTACAGTGGTAACCTGCTGTCAAGACAATGTTTTTGCGTTCTCATGCAGCCCGTCTGCTGTTATGAAGTTTTATATATAGTGGGTGGTTCAAACAGGAGGGATTACATTGGTGTCATGACCCGGATGGGAGTGGGGTTTAGGGGGGTGAGTGTAACGGATGTAGGCCGGTAAGAGCTGTCCGTGTAAACTTCACTCCCCTGATCTCAAGAGGTGCGCTACACTGCGGTCTTTAGCCTCCTTGTTAGAGCACCCGACTCCCATGCTGTTGGACAAGGGTTCGAGTCCAGGAGGGGTTACAAACACTGGCCATCTCATGGTATGGTCCTCCATCCCTGAAGCCAAATTCATTCATCAATGAATTCAGCTGCTGATGGATTTAATTGCTTGCTGTCAAGGAGAAACAATTGAAGGATTGAAGAAATCTCACCTGAGAATTTTATTTTCCTCCCAGCTAACAAAAATATGTTCTAAGAAATGTTTTGCTAACGTTCTCATTAATTTTTACATTATTTCTGAATGTTCTCTAAACATTCAAAATGTCCAGTTTATGTTTTATGAAACATTAATGGAATATTCCATTTTATCATTCTTCAAACATTACTGGAATGTTACTTTTGAATTCCATGAATTATGTATAGATGTTTTGGGCTAACGTTTTGAGAACATTATTGAAGACCAGATAACTTTCTTTTAACATTACTGGAAGAATGTTTTCTCATAATTTTGCCACAATATTAGCTACATTCTGAGAACATTTCCTGTTAGCTGGGATATAGTACATGACCAGAATTAGATATGAATCTGTGCTTCTTTTAAAGTATTCCAGTACCCACAACAACCTGGACAGATGCACCTGCATATCAAGAGCCCTTTCCAGGAAACTTTGTGTCTTTGCCCTTGGCAGTGATGGTCTGTTTGTCTACATATCCCACTGTTCGCAACAGAGATGAGACATCAGCTGAAAAGGTGACTGGCACTTTGTAAGCAGCTCTGGTCCATCTGGTGAAATTGTGCATTTAATCCAATTTCTGCAGAGGTCTGAATTCATGTGTGAAAGCTGAAATGAGATGCACCCATTACACATACATCGAGGTCCGCCGATACAAACGTGGAGAGCATGCATAAATGGCCTTTTGACAAGGTGCAATTAATATATGGGAACATTTTTTTATATGTATTCTTTCAAAGATTACATTTGGATAAGACATTTTGTTTTTAGTTTTCCAAAGGGCCACTGAATGTCAGCATATGCTTTGTCACTAACAAATGAATTATTGTCAATATTTACTCACAATTATGTCATTTCAAACCCATAATAACAATAAATAATGATGTATTATTTATAAAGTACATTTCCCAAGCTCAAGGTCGCTGTAAAGAGTAGCAATAATATAGACGCATAATACAAAAAAAGCAAAACAAAACAAATGGAAAAAAATAAAAAAACAGAAAACTAATGAAAAGTAGGATGAAATACTGTGAAAAGCTGAGAATTGGTGGGGTTATGAAGATTCAATGGAAGTGAGTTCCATCATTTTGGAGATCTACTTTTTTCTTTTAAAAAACATAAAATAATCTTTATGGATTTCGAACCAAATCAATCATTCGAACCAAATCAATCATTTCTGGACAATCTATTCCTTTAACAAAGAAGAATCAAGGTGAAAAAAAACATCCTTTTAATGCAAAAATTCCATGTGCTCCCTAAAGCATCCCAGATCAGTTTACCTGTGACTGAAAGCTCTTCCAGTGATTGGCTGAGTTCGGACAGAGGTTTTGTCAATACTGATGTAAGGACGGTTTGAGAGAAAGAGAGAGAGTGTGTGTAAAAGAGAAGAGGAAAACTGACATGGATAATATTGGGGAACAAACAATGTAGAGTCTTTGATGCAGCATTGCGTCCCACATGGATCGAGCGCCGCAGACAGTGCAGGAGAGCCCTGGGAGATGAGCGCACATATCAGAATGCAGACAGAAACACCTGGGCCCACAAATATCACAGCTCCTGCCTCCTATCTGTCTTTTACTCTTGCTTATGTCTCTCTACATCTCTCTTTTTTTCCTGTGCATTATTAAAGGAAAAGTTCACAGAAAAAAGTAATTATTTACTCACCCTCATGTCATTCCAAACCTGTGTGCTGTTATCCTTTTTGGATTTTAAAGAGACTTTGACCTGAAATAACCAAGCAAAAATTCCTCCTTTTGTGTCCCACATAAAACATGACAAAGCACCATTGAACTTGTGCTATATATCGTAAAACAACATGGTTTAGAAGAGTATCTGAGGACAGTTTGCTTTTTTAAAATGAGAACTAACCTTTTAATTATACGACAGTGTTCAAACGGCAGCTGCAGGACCCCACTGTGATTAATATGCTAACATGCAAAGAACTGCACTATGTAGCTGTAGGACTCTTAGTCACCATATGCTGGAGAAAAACAAGCTAATGAAATAAAAGGAAACACACAAATGAATGCAAACTTTTTTCTGCATGCCAGCAGGAAAGTTGTTTGGGAAACACTTTTTTGATTTTCTTTAAAGAAAATCTAATGTGAATGCCCAGTAATGTCCTAAAGTCAAATTACATGGATGCATACTGCCATCTAGTGAAAATTTTATACAACTTGTCCATTTTTTTTTGTCCTACTCTGAAGTCACTGCGGCCCCTGCTGACAGAAATGAAGTCTGCCATCATTTACTCACCCTCGGGATGTTACCTAGTCGTATCATAGTTCATGGACGCTAATGAATAACTAAATATTGGTGCACTGCACTATTAAACTTAGTTAAATGAATGTAATCAATGTGAGAAGCATCAATAGTCATTTTCACTTGGGCATGCCAGGTTTCTACCAAAATAAACGTGAAAATTTCAGAATGTTGTATTAGTATTTGATTATTGCTCCAGGTCTTAGTTAAAATAATGTTCCTAAATTGTTATCTTTGCCATATATAAAAATAACTATTCCCTCTATTTCAGTAATTTACCATTTGTTTTTCTTGTTTATATACACCAGACAACCTACTTCTTTTTGAAAGAAGTTCTTATGCTCTCTAAGGCTGCATTTATTTGATCGGAAATACCGTAAAATTGGAATATTGTGAAATATTACAATGTAAAACAACTGTCCACTGTTAATGGAAATGAAATAATTTGTTGTTGACAGCCAGGCAATCAACTTTACTTCTATTTACAAATTAATACTTTATAGAAATCTTGCCTTAAGGGAATATAGTCAACAAAATTAAGCAAACAAGTTAGTTACAAATCAACTAGTTACTAATTAACTAATGTAAATGGTATGTCTCAAGTTTTGCTGAGTAGGTGACCATCCCATGTGATCATTTCCTGGTTGCTATTCTCGGTAATGTGTATTTTGGAGGGAGGAGTTGTTTACTAATGTTTCTACTGAAATGAACTTGATGAAATATAAGGGTTTGGTCTAGTGTAGACAAGTAAGTGGGTTTCATAATATCTTCAACAGGAGAACAGAAGTAAAGTACATTTATTGGGTTATTATCAGTCGAGTGTCCCTGAAAATTGTTTACAGTCATGTCAGACGCTTCGTCCTTCCTGGAGGAGGATTTGACATGCCTCATCTGTTGTGATATTTTCACTGATCCGGTCACTTTGAAATGTAGCCACAGTTTGTGCTCTGAATGCCTCCAGCATTTCTGGACGACCCAAGAAGTGCCACAGTGTCCGGTCTGCCGTAAGGAATGCTCACACGATGAGCCCACCAAGAGCCTGGCATTCAAAGCTCTCTGTGAATCCTTCAAGTCGGGAAAACTCACAGCTGTTTCAGGAGACGTTTGTCCACTGCATAAGGAGACACTCAAACTCTTCTGCTATGATGACAAGCAGCCCATCTGTGTGGTCTGTTACACTTCAAAGAAGCATGAAATCACAAGTGTTCTCCTGTCGAGGAGGCTGTTGAGGATTTAAAGGTAGGAGAAGTTTGGAATCTAAATCTGACTGAGTTTTGGTATCTTCAAGCTCATTATTAAGAGTTTAATTAAGAGTCTGTGATTCCAGGAGAGTGTCAAGGAACAAATGGACAAAATGCAGGTGATCCTAGATGATCACAAGAAAGCCATAAGAGCTGCGTGGAAAAGGCTGAGCTAATTAAGGTATGTGGTTAGTGTTTTACCCTGCTGAAAAATCCAGCATAAACCAGCATGAATTCAATGCTGGTTTGAAGCTAGTCCACCAGCATGGTCAAAACAAAACATTTAGAGTTATGAAATCAAATAAAATGCCGAATAACAGCATAATCATCAGCAGTTCAATAACATGGGTTATGAGAAGAGCTCTTTCAATGGGACTGTTAATAACAACTTGAAAATGGAAGTTGAAAAGTTACTATTTTAAAGACTTTAATGGTCATTTGGGAACTCGTGTGTGGAGATCAGCTGTCAGTCACTGATTACAAAATGTACAGGGTGGGGCACAACCTAATGCAGAGTTATGGTTTAAATACTTCCACACATGCTAGCATGATGAGTGTATTTACTAGTTGCCATATCGACAATATGTAGAGAGAAAAAATGCACCAAAATTCAGAAATCTTTGGAAGATATCACTGAAAATGTATTCAACATTTATATTTTTATTTAAAATTAGACAAAACTGATATTATTTTAATCTCCTATCTGTTATTTAGCAGTTTGAGTAGTTCTTTAATGCTTGACTGACTAGCAGAAGACACTAACTAGGTTTAAATTTCAATTGCGCAGATAGGGTTCATTGCAAAACTGTTACAATGTGCCCCGCTATTATTATGTTATTCTCAGGGCTTAAAGTTTTCCAGCACTGTGCCGGATCTCCGGCGTGCGGCATTTGGCTGCAGAAAAAATACAGTCCTACATTTGTCTTGACTTCCTATTGTGCTTCATTTCATTCATACAGTTTGTACTCATTAATTGATCATATTGTACAATGTTTTAAAGTGTGTATGATATAGTGTTTTAGTTGATAGCAGCCTACTTTAACAAAGCTGATTTCTGAGAGAAGAAAACGCGGCTATTTGATTTACGAAGTGCTGCTCATTTCATAGTTTTCACCCATTTGTGTTTCATATCATGAATTTGCCATGTACTTATCCTTATAGGCCCCAAATTAATCAATATTGAATTAAAGGTAAATCATATCATATATATATAATATATAATTTTTTTTTTACTTAAATCAAATGTTGTTTTTTTCCATTTATTTTCTTGTCAGAGTGCACCAAAATGCTTCGTTTAAATGTTAAAATCACAGACCCCCCCAAACAATTTAGTTTGTACACGTCACCTTTTTAACCTCTTTTGAGTTTGCAGGTATGTTCGTTAGTTTGAAGGAAAATCACTTTCAGATAACTTTTTTTTGGGGCCAAAAAACCCTGCATATGTGAAAGAAAAAGAGAAAAAAAGTTCAGGCTCAGGATTTTTTTTGGCTTTAACCCCTGTATTCTATACAGTTACCAATATAACTGACAATTAAACTTTATGAACACTTCTCCTGTTCTGTAAGTGGAGGGAAGGGAGTGTTTTGTTCAGCTCTGTTTTTCTGAATGTCTGAATGTGTTTCTTTATCTGTTTGCCTGTATTGTTTTGACCTAGGCTGTATAGCTGTGTTTTGCAGTGTGTTCGATGTCAAACTACAAAATTATTTAAATTTGAATTTTTCATTTTATATGAAAACGTTGCGTTCATTACTATATCAACATTAGAAACCCAGCATGTTTTCTTTCAGAATCATTGTAAGGAAAATTCTTCATATAAAGAGAACAAAGAGGGCTTTTCTTACTATTCCGTGAAGAAAAGTTAGTTTACAGTTAGTTGGGAAAGTGCATGATATTCTAGGGTAGTCTCTCCATCCAAGCATTAGTATGTTTAATGTACCTTTAATAATGTTGTGTAGCCTTTAACACTATCCTCCACTAGTTATCTATATCTGAACTAGGCCTAACAATACTTTTAAAGCCCTTTTAAAGTTTGGCTTATGTAAATTTCCAAATGCCAATTTTTATAGGCTATTAAAATAAAGTTATGCAGCATCATTAAGAACTAACATTAACAATGGACAAAAGGTTGTTTTTTGCCCTTACACTCTGATCTCCTGAAGGCCACTGTGTAATTCTTGCCCTGACTAAGACACATTGAGGGAAGCATTTCAATAACCCTATGAATGCATAAATACAGAATCAAATCAAATTAATCGAATCGCATCAAATATTTAATGTGAATTGTCTCGTATCGAATCGTTCTGAATTTTCAAAAATCGTTCTTGAATCATATCGAACTCCAATGAATCGTGAATCAAAAGATTCACAGCCCTACTGAGCAGTGTTCTGGTGACCAGAAATGCTGGAATTTTCAGCAGGGTAATCAGAACAATTATGTGAACAGAAAGGATTAAACCTTCTTAACTCATTTCAGAAACACATCAGTGTGGAAGAAAACAAGATCAAGAAGGAATTTGAGAAGCTCCATCAGTTTCTTAGAGATGAGGAGGAGAAACGGATCAGAGCATTGCATAAAGAAATGGGACTCGAGATCATAAACTCAAGACCAGAATGGAGGGTCTGTCCACACAGATATCAGACCTGTCTGAGAGGATGGCAGCTCTCTGGCAGCAATTGGAAGCTGAAAACATCACATTTCTCCAGGTTCAGATAAGATACACATAACACCAGAAACCAAAGTCTGAAGCAAACGTGTCTGATAATCAATGTTCATGATGTTTGCGCACACATATGACTGAGCACTAACTGTTTTTTTCTTTCTTTCAGAATTACAGTGATGCATTAAAAAAGTGAGTCTTTTCCCAATTAGCATTTTGATACAGCTGCAATCCCATACCCAAAATATCTTAAATATTAAAATATGCACCGAAATATATCGCTGTTTATGTACACAGACTCGAACATCCATCAGTACCAAACACGACCCCTGAAATGGAGGAATATCAACACTATCCCATTCAGACAATGATCTTCACCACCTGGGCCAAAATGCGGAACATTGTAGAACAGTAAGTAATAACGTCTCGTTATAGACTTTGATTGTTTACGTAATTTACTAACTCAAATGTTGTTCCAAATCGGAATGTTGCTCCACTGAGTGGTACAGTACAGTACACAATTATTTCTGTTTTGATTGTCAGAAGTTGTGAATAGTACCAAATGTAGTGAATCATCACTCTGGCTGGGATCCATTTGCATGCTTTATTAACAGAGAGTGGTCGTACAGGCAAGGTCAAACGGGAACCGACTGGTATAACAGAGGCAGGGTGAATCGTGGTCAGGATAACAGGCAAACAGGTCAGGACAGGCAGATATCACTC
The DNA here is from genome assembly GCA_028476615.1 of Culter alburnus. Taxonomy (NCBI): domain Eukaryota; kingdom Metazoa; phylum Chordata; class Actinopteri; order Cypriniformes; family Xenocyprididae; genus Culter; species Culter alburnus. The sequence goes on along the minus strand of JAOTNS010003829.1, from coordinate 97,851 downwards.
ACAGAACGTGGTCACAGGCAAGGGTCAATAGGCAGGCAGCAATAGATCAGTAACGGGAATAAACAAGGTCAGCAACAGATAATCAAACAGAGAAATAACGCTCGGAATTGTTCACCAGGGCAAAACAAGACTTCGCGATAAGTGGACGTGATAGAGAGTCTTTTATAGTCCGGGTGATGGGTATCAGCTGGTGCAGTAATCAGTCCAAGGTATGGGTTTCTGGGAAATGTAGTGTGTGAATGCGTCAGTATTCAGGTGACGGCTCCCTCCGATGGCCAGAGGTGGGAACCACGGAGTTCGTCTCTGTGACACCAAAATACCAAAATGTAGCACTTTTTGGGACCCTTCCATTGGGGAATGAGGGAAGCAGAAGAGGAATATTTTCTGAGGAATTTTATACAGGGCTCAATGCTAAGGATTTTTCTACTGGCCCAGTGGGGCTCCACCACAAAAAAGTAATAACATAAAATAGGCTTAGTTAGTGTTTTTGACCATTAACCTTAAATAAGGTTTTCAGGTAAAGAAATTGAATAGTGAAATGTAAAATAACACTGCATTGTCTTCACTATATAAATTAAATGTAAATTAATCCTTATTAAATTTACAAAACTTATTCAGTCAAGAGCAGTGAGTGATTTTTTGTCCTTTGATCTTTGATTAACATTAAAAACAGATAGCAGCAGGAATAATAGGCTGCTGTCACTTTAAGAACTGCACGGATCCAATAAACTTTTACACATGCGTCGTCTTTTTCAACTGTTTACGTTCACTTAAGACAGAGGGCCCTATTTTAACGATCTAAATGCAAAGTGTAAAGCGCACGGTGCAGGTGCAGGGCGTGTCCAAATCCACTTTTGCTATTTTAACGACGGAAAAACGATCCGTGCGCCGGAGCGCATTTTGAAATGGGTTGTCCCTATTCTCTTAATGAGTAATGGGGTAACGTTCAATAAACCAATCAGAGTGTCATCTCCCATTCCCCGAGATGCGCTCACGCCATGGCGGAATATTACATGGCGGAATTTGTTGGCGGAAAAGCTGAAATTACCTGTTAAGTGGCCAGTCAATCTTTCAGTCGTCTGCGTTGGATGCAGGCTTTCAAATAGCTCCGCGCGATGAGTCAGTTAATATATATGTGTGTGTATTGGCACGATTGTTCAATTAATTAGCCAATTTCGTTCATCATTATAAGTAGGCTGAATTGAAAATAGGTAGCCTAATTCTAATACACGCAATGACTATTAATCATTACATTTTTATATGTAGCCTACACAATAATATTTTTACACTGTAATCCTTTGTTTTTAATATTTGCCATGTTTGTGTGATGCGCATCCCTGTGTGTAATAAGCAAAGTCAACACGCACTGGGACACGCCCAGGGGCCAGTTTTCTACCAACGCGCTCTAACAAAAAAATATTGCGCCATTGACTTTAGACTTTAGACCAGGTTTGAGTTGGCCTATGGCGCAGTCTATTTTCAGCTCCTTAAAATAGCAATGAGCTGGCAATGCACCTGAACACACCTCTTTTTTAGACCATGGGCGCACTAACTGGCGCAAATGCATTTACTAATTTAAGGACGTGGCGCTGAACGGGAAAACGCGAACGGCGCCGGACGCAAACTAGCAAACACACTTGCGCTGTGCCTTGCGTCGCATTGCGCCGGGTATTATAGGGCCATAATGTTTGCGAGGATATGCATCAATACAGGCATTTTGACAATTTTGTGTGAACATGTCCATTCAAGACATGAAAGCCGTTCATGGAGATTAATATGTCATGAATATGTCATTAATGTGACATGAATATGTCCATTCAAGACAGCATTCACACACTGTCTGAGAGGCGGCTTTCTGGGCGTGCTCTTCGGATGCGTGTGCACACAAAACTTCTCATACAGTGCACAAATACTGAATTGAGTTCTCTTTCGCATCTTCTTGTGCTTAAAAATTTAAATTTACAGGTTTTAAAACACATACAAATGATACAAAAGCACTGGTGACACAAGTGACAGTTCGGCACGCCTATCAAGTGTCATTGACGCTACTTTCCAGCATAAACACACACCTATCAATAAGGGTACTGTTGGCGGTGGAAATGCAAGCTGGATCAGACTTTACCATCCAGAATCATACTGTACTGTATTGTACTAAACTACTCAGTGGAAACAAGCTATTAATGGAATGTAACATCAGCTGAAGTCATCTTCCTTTCTTTAGGTGCATGAATACCATGAAAGTAGCATAAAGAAGGTTTGTCTTTTTGGACCAAGCCTCTGGTCACCATCTACTTTTATTGTGTGGACCCGAAAAAATAAGAACACAAACACATATACAGTGGTACTGCGCCAAAATTCAGAAATCTTTGGAAGATATCACTGAAAATGTATTCAACAATAGCAAAAATAAATTTTTCATCTATATTTTTTATTGAAAATTAGACAAATCTGATATTCTTTCAATCTCCTATCTGTTTATTTAGCAGTTTGAGTAGTTCTTTAATGCTTGACTAACTAGCAGCAGACACTAACTAGGTTTAAATTTCAATTGCGCAGATAGGGTTCATTGCAACACTGTTACAATGTGCCCCGCTATTATTATGCTATTCTATACAGTTACCAATATAACTGACAACTGACAATAACACATTGGCAGTGGTACACTGGTACTGACCGATGAAAGGCACTGTAGTTTACTCTCATCTGTGTTTACAGCTTCTGTGACGCTTGACCCTGACACAGCCTCAGATAAACTGATGGTGTCACAGGATTGCACCAGTGTTCAGTATGCGGAAAAGAAAATGGATGTGTCTGATATCCCAAAGAGGCTGTATGTGGGAGTGCTGGCCTCACAGGGCTTCAGCTCGGGTCTGCACTGTTGGGACGTAGAGGTGGGAGACAACGACAACTGGACGTTAGGAGTGATGGGGGAAACAGTGAACCGCAAAAAACTAATCAAAATGGATTCAAAAAGTCGATTTTGGTGTTTTCGTTACGTGAATGGGAAATATAAAAAAGGTACTAAACTTGTCCAAGATGACAATGATGACGGCAATGAGAGGCCAAATATCATCCGACTGCAGCTGGACTTTTATGAAGGAGAGCTGAGATTCATTGAACCCTTCAGGAACAGAATTCTGTGCACCTTCACCGGTGGATTTCCAGAGACGGTGTTCCCATATTTCTGTACTGGAGATTTGAGCAAGCCACTTAATGTTTTTTTCGGCAAATAAACAACAGCTGTAAAACACAACTACCATTTTTTACAGGTTGTGTTTTGTGCATGTACCATCTTTCGTTAAAGGTGCCCTAGAATCAAAAATTTAATTTACCTGGCATAGTTGAAAAAGAGTTCAGTACATGGAAATGACATACAGTGAGTCTCAAACTCCATTGTTTCCTCCTTCTTATATAAATCTCATTGTTTAAAAGACCTCCGAAGAACAGGCGAATCTCAACATAACACCGACTGTTACGTAACAGTCGGGATCATTAATATGTACGCCCCCAATATTTGCATATGCCAGCTCATGTTCAAGGCATTAGACAAGGCAGCCAGTTAACATCTGGATCTGTGCACAGCTGAATCATCAGACTAGGTAAGTAAGCAAGGACAATAGCGAAAAATGGCAGATGGAGCAATAATAACTGACATGATCCATGATATCATGATATTTTTAGTGATATTTGTAATTGTCTTTCTAAATGTTTCGTTAGCATGTTGCTAATGTACTGTTAAAGTTACCATTGTTTCTTACTGTATTCACTGAGACAAGAGCCATCACTATTTTCATTTTTAAACACTTGCAGTCTGTATAATTCATAAACACAACTTCATTCTTTATAATCTCTCCCAACAGTGTGTAATGTTAGCTTTAGCCACGGTCACTATCAAACTCATTCAGAATCAAATATAAACATCTAAATAAATACTATACTCACATGATCCGACGCATACATGCATTATGCATGACGAACATCTTGTAAAGATCCATTTGAGGGTTATATTAGCTGTGTGAACTTTGTTTATGCACTGTATTATAGTTGCGAGCTCAGGGGGGCAGGGAGCGCGAGATTTAAAGGGGCCGCAGCCTGAATCGGTGCATAGTTAATGATGCCCCCAAAATAGGCAGTTAAAAAATTAAATTAAAAAAATATTTGGGGTATTTTGAGCTGAAACTTCACAGACACATTCGGGGACACCTTAGACTTATAGTACATCTTGTAAAAACTGGTTCTAGGGCACCTTTAAAACAAATGCCATTTGGTTTGATAATCTTATCAAATGCAATGACCTTCATGTATTTTGTATAATAATTGTCTGTAAGTATAATAATTTTTGGGGTCACTCTATGTCAAGCCTTGAGATTATTTAATCATGCAATGTTTTAGTACATTAATAATTAGTAGAGCTGGGGGATGTAGTGGCCAGCGATATTTCTTGGCCGATTTTTGATCAGTTTAAAAACATAGGCATTCGGCTATAGCATAAAAATGACCAATATAACAAACCAATAGTTAATTAATTAACTGTGTGAAGGCACTGAGTTGTATAATGTCTTTTAGTGGGGGAAAAGCAGTCAATATTTCTGTGAAGGAGCAAAATTAATAATTGATAATTAAAGCAACAGCACTGGAATTATGCATCATGTTCAGTCAAAATGATTTGATGATGCAGCAATAAACTAACCAGTATACCTTAATGCATGAGTTTTTGAACTTAAATTCAAATAACATTATAGTTGATATTTCAAATCTTTCAGAAAACGTTAAATAATTATATTATCTATGATATAATTAATTGTCGTCAGGTTAAAGTGACTCATCTCAGAAAAGGCGACATTTACCTCAGACTTATGCGCACGCGCCTCTCCTGTCAGTACGCGTGCGCAATCTCAGACGCGCGAAATAAATTATGCCAGTTTTTTAAAAAGTAAACTGACATTTGATTTGAATTGCTCTAATTATCTTATTGAATGATTAATAAACACGCCACTGATTTTACAGTGTTTACCAGATTAGAGTGAAGGTTAATACTGTAGCATAATTTCACAAAGCTAAAGTAAAAAACTAAAGAACATTGTATTTTTGCTTCAAAGTTAAAAATTATACAATCTAATAATTTAAATTAAAAACTGCTCATGCTGCATGTACGTAGCATCCTCGTTGGGATCGTGATTAAAATCCAGTGGTTGCCTCTAATTTTAAATGACTACACATAGTTCAGCCTGTAGAGTAAATAAACATGTTCATGTACTCATGAAGAGATTTCTTTTATTAGTATTATTTATTTATTCATTTATTTAGTTTAGGATTTGTTTTAAAATATTAATTTATTTTTGTTATAAAGATATTTCAATTTCAAGACACTTTCTCATTTACATCTCATTTTGTAAAAAAAAGAAAAAAAAAATCGTGAGAAAATCGAATCTTAAACCAGTATTGTGAATTGTATCGAATCGTGAGTTGAGTGAATCGTTACATCCCTACTGAAAATAAATAAAATAAATAAATGTCTCTCAGATATTGCAAATAATTAAATGCTTGCACCTGTACATACTTGCATGTGCATAGTTTTTAGTTCAGGTTTTGCCTGTTGGCTTTGCGATGAAAGATGTGATTCAGGTTTAGCTTTGTCCGTTTCTCCGTCTGTTCCTCAGTCTCTTTTTTTCTGGTCACTGGCTGTATATGATCTCATCTGCATATACAATCACAAGATAACAAATGGATACCAACTAAGTGGAAATGTAGGCAGTTGTTTTTTTTTGTTGAAATATATGTTATACCAGTGTTTCCCAACCCTTTTCCTGGAGGCATACTAACACTACACATACCTGATTCAACTCATCAGCTCATTAGAGACTCCAACACCAGAAATATATGGGCCAGATAAGGGAGATGTCCAAAATGTCCACTGGTGGTGTGCCTCCACCCACTGAGCAAATTACGTCCAGAAGACGTCTTTTTCAGGTCTTGTCTCAGGTTGAAAAGACGTCCACTGAGGGGCCAGAATGAAAGTTTTTATGACGTCTTTTTTTGACGTCTTCTGGACATCCGATATAGACGAACACGCAGAATCACCAAAGGAGAAAAATCACAATTTTTAAGCCACCATCATGGAGATGAGTGTTTGTTTTAGTTGGGCTCTTGACCCTTGCTTTATTAATATTAGAGTTTGTTTGGGCAGTTAACTGAGTCATAACAGCCAGACAAGTAAAGAGAAATGATCAGGTGTTGATTATGATCTCACATAACCATTATTTGATCTGAATCACTGAACTCATTAGATTTACATTATTGATTACAGCAGAACTGTGATTCTACAGCACAAGATCAGCTTTTACAATATGATTCAAATGATTTCAGAAAAGGTGTGTTGAACAAAAAAAAAAGTATCCATTTTAGGCACACACAGACATCAAGAATCAGGCTGTGAATCTCAACAGTGGTGACCATCAAAAGCATGTTGCAGTGCATTCTGGGAGCCACCAATCAAAATTCATCCATGGCTCCCATCATGCATTGCTTCATGAATAAATTATGAGCTTAATTGTCTTAGTAATTTCCTTTATTCTCATATTTTATTTTGTTCTGTTTAAGCGACTTTTTAGTAGCTTGTTTTCTATGTTCAGAGTTGATCTGTGATCAGAATATGTTGCTTGTCACCGTCATGAGATTCAGGCTGATTCTTGATGTCTGTGTGTGCCTAAGAGAAAGTTTTTTTTTTTTTTTATCATGTGAAATCCTTTATATTATATGATAAAGCTGATCTTCTGCTGTAGAATCACAGTTCTGCTGTAATCAATAATGTAAATCTAACTCAGAGATTGGGCTCTTCATGAGTTCAGTGATTCAGATCAAAGAATGGTTATGTGAAAACATAACCAACACCTGATCATTTCTCTTTATTTGTCTGGCTGTTATGACTCAATTAACTGCCCAAACAAACTCTAATATTAATAAGGCAAGGGTCAAGAGCCCAACTAAAGCAATCACTCATCTCCACGATGGTGGCTTAAAAATTGTGATTTTTCTCCTTTGGTGATTCTGCGTGTTCGTCTATATCGGATGTCCAGAAGACGTCAAAAAAAGACGTCATAAAAACTTTCATTCTGGCCCCTCAGTGGACGTCTTTTCAACCTGAGACAAGACCTCAAAAAGACGTCTTCTGGACGTAATTTGCTCAGTGGGCAGGAACAGGGTTGGGAAACACTGTGCTATACAAGATGTTAATCACAATGCAAAAGTTCGTCAAAGCCAAAGTTTTGTTTTTTAATTTGAAGAGTGAGTACTGCAAGTAGTATGCATACTGTACTACTGGAGAGAAATCTAGTGTCCTAACTAAGAATTCAAATTACAAGAACAGCATTTTTTTTCTCCCAATATAAGTACACAAAATAAAAAACTTTTAAAATCACAGTTGATTGGACACTGTGTTCATATTGCTAAAGATGTAGTTGAACAGTTAGTTAGCTTTAGTAAAGGTCAAAGGTTGAATGCTAAAATGTTACAGGTGACCATTTAGTACATAATGTATACGGAGACAGTCAATCTATAAATGATTAGCTTAGTTCAGTTATTTTCTGAAAACAAACTCACAGATTCTAGCTGTTGAGTGAATCAGATCCGTTTTAAGTCAAGTCAAAGGAAAAAATGTTTCTGTTTTACTGAAAATAAAATAGAAAATAAAAAAAAAAACATTTTAAAGCACATTTTCCTTAGCAGTTGCAAAGTTTAAGAAAACAATCCAAAAAAAAAAAAAAAAACGTCTAAAAAATACTTTAATGACACTGAAATGATCTTTCTGAGAACATGTACAATAAAGTGCACATGATACACTTTTAAATCCTGAAGTTTATTTGGGAACCCCAGATCTCAGAGTTCAGTGAGATCTGATGATGTTCTGTAGGCAGACAATAAGCTCTTTGAACAAGAAAATTAAAGGAATTGTGCAAATCTGTTTCTTTTCACAAATTATTTTTTGTTCAGACAAGTGTATTCAAGTGAAGTGCTTAAAACATCATTCAGATGCTTAATACCTGCAGAAAGGCTTGTGCAGCAGCAGTAACAGTTATTGAATATAAAAAAACAACAATATATAGCAAATTAAATACAATAATAATAATACTAATAAAAAAATTGTTGTCATTTTCCTCCACAGTGTCTTTCAGTACACTTATTACAGGTTCAGTTCCTGAGATTCAGAGTTTGATCAAGGACACATTGGTGATATTTCATGGATCAACCCTTGAGGATTTTAACCTGCTTTAACTTTAACCACAAAGCTATGACTTTACAAACAAACCAACAAAAACACAAAGTGCTTCATAGACAAATATATGTATATAATAACATAAATATTAGAGACAATATCATACTGGTGTTTTCATCTGTTGTCAAATGACAATAGTAAAACTGTAAAGATTATCAGTAGTACAGACTCAATTCAGTACCTGAGAATTTGACTGACAGCTGCTCTGTGAGGAGCTTGTCTTGAGTATGACATTACTTGATCAAAATGTCCATCATGATTCATGTTTAGTTATTAATGAAATGTCTCTCAATTCCTATCTGGATCACTTTCTTTTTTTTCAATAAATATAATGAAAAACATCAGCAGTCTTCGTTTTATTGCTGCTAACGTGTTTCTTTGTTTCTTATTTATTGTTAATTAACTGTTTGTATTTATGAAGCAACTTTTACATAGTTAAAAACATTTTGACTACATTTATGTACTATTTAAATTACTTACAAACTGAATTATAGCAAATTAGTTTGAATTTGAATTAGTTGAAATTGGTGTTAAGGTGAAATTTCAGTAATGGTAGCTAATACTGTAATCTTGGTATCGTGGCACTATTTCTCTCTGAGTGTTTTGAGTTTCTGCTGATTGTCTTCTCCCATTGCTTTATATTCTCTTTATGTTCTTTTTCACTGAAAAAATCTAATAAAATAAACCAGATAGACAATCTTTGATGTTGGCTTGAGAAAGCCTAGAAGGAAAGTTTAAAGTACTTTTAACAGCTTTAAGTTTGAAGGCTTAAGTTTAGAGGCTATACGTTTGAAATAGTTTTAAGTTTTAGTTTAGAAGCATTAAAAGCTAGAATTTTTGATAGAAAATGTTAGATAGAATGGAAGCTTAAATAAGTCTATATATATATCTTAGAAATATTACACAGAATAGCAGCTTAGGTTATGTCTACAGTAATCCAGAGACATTTGAAAACTGAGTTCCCTTTCGATACTTCACTCGTACTGCGTATGGGGAAAAGTCTCCCTTTTTCCCCGTCACTGAAGCCTTTTTCAATAACGCAGTGTAACTGCATCGTCATTGGTTCACTCATAGACAAGTCGTTGAACCAATGACGGCGCGGCATAGCTGCGCGACCTATGGCGAGAGAGCGCGCGAACTTTCCCGCCGAAATGGGCGGGGTAAAGGGCTATATAAGCAGGCGTTTCGCCATAGGATTTCAGTCCTTTCTCCTTCAGCGACGACAACGCATCTCTTCGCTGATCTCCGCCTGAAGCCTGAGGAAGCCCGCCGCCTTCGAGAAGCTCCCGCCACCGTCTGAAGAGGCCCCGCAGCGGACCCAGCTGAACTCGCCGGTTGGAGACAGCGCCGGCGCCCTCGCTGACTGCCGCCCCGAGCGCCGTCCTCGAGACGCCCGCCTCCCGCTCCCGCTTCCGGCCGCCTTCTCAGCGTGTCTCCTGCCGCCATCCGGTGCGCCCTTTGAAGAGCTTCCCGCGGCTTATTGCCGCTCTAGTAGCGTTTCCTCAGCGGTTCTACCGCTCTAAAAGAGCTTCCGCGCCCTCGCCGCTCTAAAAGAGCCCCCACAATCGCCTTTAACGGCGGCGGCGTTGCTGCAAATGCCGCGCCACTCTTGTGGCACGTGCAGAGCCCCTCTGCGATGATGACGGACACAGCGAGTGTGTCGCGTGCCTGGGCAAGTCCCACGCCGACGGCGCGCTCGCTGGAGCCTCATGCCCGCACTGCGAGAGCATGAGCCTCGGTTCTCTGCGCTCGCGGGTCGCCTTCTTCACTGAAGGCGATCTCGCCGCTCGCGCCCTCCCGTCTCCTTCCTCCCGCGAGCCGGCCAGGAAGAGACAGCGGGGTAGAGCGACTCAGTGCCGGAGTTGTGCGAGCTCACGTCGGCCCAGCCCCCGCGTGCCTCGCCTTCTCCCCCGAGAGAACATTCTCCCGTCATGTTCTCCCGACCTGAGCAGCGTCCCTCGCAGATGCGAGCGACCTCGTCTCGTTTGGAGGATCTGACGAAGACCGGACGACTCCATGTCGCTTGCGGCTTCTGAAGCGGAAGGATGGGCTGGTGAGCCGGACGACCCTGCTCCCCCGCCTCCTCTGGAGCCCATTGATCACGGCCAGGGTATGGATGCCGAGCTCTTCCGCATCCTATCCAGAGCAGTGGAGAGCTGGACCTCGACTGGGCCCCTCCGGAGGAGCCATCGTGTAGCCGCCTGGATGAGTGGTTCCTGCCAGGCCGCCGCCAAAGCCCCTCGCCAGCGTTCCGCTCCATTTTTTCCTGAGGTGCACGAGGAGCTTACGAAGTCGTGGCGCGCTCCGTACTCCGCCCGCCTCCACACAACACACCGTTCTGCCCTCACTGCTGTCGACGGCGCAGAAGAAAAGGGCTATGAGCACTTGCCGCCCTGGATGAAGCGGTGGCAGCTCACCTCTGTCCTCCCCGCTGTGGGATGGAAGACCAAAAGAGCCCTGCCTTCCAAGCCCTGCAGAACCACCTCTACTATGGCTGGAAGAGCCTACACCTCGGCAGGCCAAGCTGCTTCGGCGCTTCACACCATGGCGATCTTCAGGTGTTCCAGCCAAACTTCTCCGCTCTTTGGACGAGTCCGGCATTGACGCACCTGCCTTCAAGGATCTCCGCAGCGCCACCGATCTAGCCCTGCGGGCCACGAAGGCCACTGCCAGGCCATCGGTCGTTCCATGGCCAGCCTGGTTGTGCTTGAGCGCCATCTTTGGCTCAACCTCACGGAAATCAAGGACCGGATAAGACGGCCTTTCTGGACGCCCCGTCTCCCCTTCCGGTCTTTTTGGGCCAGCGTGGATGTTTCACCGAGCGCTTCACAGCGGCGCAGAAGTCGTCTCAGGCCATGAGACACTTTCTGCCCAAGCGCTCCAGCTCTGCGTCTGCTCCTAGCCGCCCCAGGACTGCGCCGGCTCAGCAGACCAAACCTGCCCCATCCACCTCTCAAGCAGCGCCGCCTAAGGAGCATCGTCAGCGCCCTCGCCCTGCTAAGCGCCAATCTTCCTTCCCGAGACGCCAGGGACCCCGGCCCAAGATTGTGCTGGACCCGGTGCCTCCGAAGACGTCCTGATCCAGCAGGAAGGAAGAGGGTTGGGGAATGTCCCGTTGCGACCGGACCACCCCAAAAGCTCCCCGTGCAGTCTCCCCTCCGCCTCGTTTAATTCTGGGCGTGGGAGAAATGCTCTGTGTTGTAACTGGGCCACAACATGTTGCGCCCAAACAAAACGCCGTTTTCATGGCGAACACTATTTTATTTCCTCAAAAGAGCAAATTTCCTCTTCCACCTCCTTCGGTGTACGGCCCCCTACCCGGCGGCCTGTCATCCGACATCATTCAACCCTTGTCACTCGGGCCGAGGCCTGGCAGGCCATCCCCGACGTGTCAAGCTGGATCCTCGATCATAAAGCAGGCTACTACGCTCCAGTTTGCACGACGGCCCCCTCGCTTCGGAGGGGTGCTTCAAACCTTGGGAACCCGGACGACGCTCCCGTCCTCCGGGCCGAGGTCATGACCTTGCTGAGAAAGGGCTATAGAAATAGTTCCCCTTCAGAGAGCGAGTCAGGCTTTTACAGCCGTTCTTTCTGGTCCCCAAAAAGGATGGCGGCCTCAGGCCCATCCTAGATCTCAGACTTTGAATCGCTCCCTCATGAGACGGAAGTTCAAAATGCTGACGCTGAAGCAGATCCTCGCACAAATTTGTCACGAGGACTGGTTCTGCTCGCTGGATCTGAAAGATGCATATTTTCACATCCAGATAGCCCCCCTTCACAGACGATTCTTGAGATTCGCGTTCGAGGGGAGGCATACCAATATACAGTCCTGCCTTCGGGCTGTCCCTGGCTCCTCGCACTTTTACCAAGTGCATGAACGCGGCGCTTTCCCCTCTGAGACAGATGGGAATCCGGGTCTGAATTACCTCGACGATTGGCTCATTCTGGCCCATCGCGAGTCGAGCTGGAAAACCACAGATCCGTGCTCCTCAGCCATCTCCAAGCCTGGGTCTCAGGGTCACCTAGCCAAGAGCTCACTGCTCCCCAGCCAATACATTTCGTTTCTGGGGCAGTTTTCGACTCAGTCCGCATGACGGCAGTAGTCTCGCCAGAGCGCGCCCTGGCCAACAGCAGCTCGCGGCTTCGTCAAGACAAAGCCTATCTTCCTCTGAAGCTCTTCCAGAGGCTCTTAGGGCTGATGGCTTCCGCCTCCCAGTACTGCAGCTCGGCCTTCTTCGGATGCGGCCGCGGCAGTTTTGGCTGAAATCCGGGTCCCCCACATGCATGGCGGCACGGCCGCTTATGTCTCAAGGTCAATCGGGCCTGTCTTTTAGCCCTGAAACCTTGGATGAACCCTGCTTGGTTCAGTCTTGGGTACCCCTACAGGCGGTGTCACGAAGGACGGTGCTCTCGACGGACGCATCCAACTCAGGTTGGGGGGCTCTGTGCGAGGGCAGACCGGCCTTCGGCTCGTGGTCCCCACGAAGAAAGCCATCTCCATATCAACTGCCTCGAGATGTTGGCAGTGATGAAAGCCCTACAAAACGTTTCAGGTTCACTTGACGGGACGCCACGTCTTAGTCCAATCGGACAGCATGACCGTGGTGTCATACATAAATCACCAGGCGGGTCTTTCGTCCAGCCGTTTATGCGCTCTGGCGAAACGTCTTTCTGGAGTGGGCAATACCAAGGCTTCGGTCGCTCAGGGCGACTCAATACCTGGCAAACCAACCTGGGTGCAGATATGCTATCACGGAGCAACGTCCCCTCAGACGAGTGGATGCTCCACCCCAGATGGTCCTCAAGATTGGGAGCTCTTTCGGGAGAGCAGAGATAGACCTCTCGCCTCAGAAGACAACTCTCATTGCCCAACATATTTTTCAAGGAAGTCGATGCGCTGGCCCACACCTGCCCAGCACACTCCTTTACGCATTTCCCCCGATCGCACTGATCCCACAGGTCATCAGGCGAGTCAAGGAAGACAGACACAGAGTCCTTCTAGTGGCCTCGCTCTGGAGGAGCCAGACTGGTCCTCAGAGCTGTTCAGGCTCTCCACGGTAGCCCCGTGGCCGATTCCCCTGAGACGGACCTCCTCTCTCAGGCGAACGGAACAATCTGGCATCCCCAGCCAGACCTCTGGGCTCTACACCTCTGGTCCCTCGATGGGAGCCGACTGACCTTCCAGGGACCTACTAGAGACCATATCTCAGGCGAGAGCCCCGTCCACGGACGCCTCTACGCCCAGAAATGGTCGGTCTTTGTTGATTGGTGTTCCACACGCAACATAGACCCTGTGGAGTGCGACGTATCTCCGATACTGTCCTTCCTCCAAGAGCGTTTGGATCTGGGGCGCGCCCTTCACGCTCAAAGTGTACGTAGCAGCCATCTCAGCGTTCCATGCTCCTATCGCTGGCCAGTCAGTGGGTCGGAACAACCTTGTGGTTCGTTTCTTAAGGGTTAGCGATTAATCCTCCTCGTCCCTTTACTGTTCCCACTTGGGACCTCTCTTTGGTCCTTAGAGCTCTCAAAGGAAAACCCTTCGAGCCGCTGAGTTCAGCCGACCTCAGGCCTTTAACCCTGAATCCGCTCTGCTACTTGCACTAGCATCGGTCAAGCGTGTTGGCGATTGCAGGCCCTCTCTGTGAGCCTGCATGCCGGACTTTGGGCCTAATGACTCTAAGGTCGTACTGAAACCTAGGCATGGCTACGTCCCTAAAGTGCTCTCTACTCCGTTTAGAGCTCAGGTCATCTCGCTCTCTCTGCTCTTCCCCTCCGCGGATGAACAGGAGCTGGAGTTACTCTGCCCTGCAGGGCATTGAGGACCTATGTAGAGCGACGCAGCCTTTCAGGCAGTCAGATCAGCTCTTTGTCTGTTTTGGTGGCCGCACCAAAGGGTCTTCGGTCTCAAGCAACGTCTCTCGCGTTGGATAGTCGACGATTAATCTCTGTTACTCCTCACTGGACATTGAATGCCCTTAGGAGTTAGGGCCCATTCCACTAGAGGAATGGCTTCCTCCTGGGCCTGGTCTAATGGAGTTTCTATTAAAGACATCTGTGAGGCGCCGGCTGGTCCTCGCCGTCCACTTTTGTCAGGTTTTATCATCTGGACGTTCCGGCTTACAAGCCGGGTCCTCTCGTGTAACCAGGCGGCCTCTCGAGTTCTGCCTCTCACCGATCAGGAGTTAGCTCCTTTGTAGTGTAACAAGGGTTTTACGACGGCTTTGCCCTCTTACTTGCTCTCTTGGTCCCCTCTCGGTGTCCAAAACAAGTTATGTCGTTCCCTGCCGTGGCACAGCGCGGTTGAATTCGTTCCCCATATGCAGTACGAGTGAAGTATCGAAAGGTGAACGTACTCGGTTACTAACGTAACCTCGGTTCCCGAGATACGGAACGAGTACTGCGTACTTGCCGTGCCACGAGGCTGCGGCTTCAGTGTCGCGCTTCAGTCGATTGGCCTGAAATCCTATGGCGAAACGCCTGCTTATATAGCCCTTTACCCCGCCCCTTTCGGCGGGAAAGTTCGCGCGCTCTCTCGCCATAGGTCGCGCAGCTATGCCGCGCCGTCATTGGTTCAACGACTTGTCTATGAGTGAACCAATGACGATGCAGTTACACTGCGTTATTGAAAAAGGCTTCAGTGACGGGGAAAAAGGGAGACTTTTCCCCATACGCAGTACTCGTTCCGTATCTCAGGACCGAGGTTACGTTAGTAACCGAGTACGTTTTCATTTAAAAAACACTCCTCATCCAAACTAGTGGTTTCAAGCTAGTTTTTCCCCAAAGTTTAAAACACAACTGTCATGATATTTTGACATGTAGGACAGCAAATATGAGTAAATATATGAGTAAATTCAATGTCATCTTTGCAGGAATGTAATACAAAGATTCTACAAAAGAGCATTTATCTTGAGCAACACTGTTAATGTAAATAACAGGCACAACAATGCCGGTATAACTATAGATTTCTATGGGTACAATATGCGTCACATGACTAAACAAGCGTCATCGTTTTTAAATACCTCCATTTTACCCATCCACACGACAAAGTGAAAATGGCGTAGTAGATCAGAATTTTGGATTACTCAAGCCAGTATAATAATGCTACTATGGTTTTTCATTGGCAGCCTCAGACACAGATGGATTAGAGGACATCACATTCAGCAATTGAGAGTTACTCTGATTAAGGGGCGAGTAATCTGCATCAATCTCCTGTAATAAAACAGATAAGAAAAGGTAAAAGACCTGAACAGGACTGATGATTCAGTTACACAAACACAAAAAATAAAGACTTGAAATGCTGTTTTTTTCCCTGATATTTGAGGAATGCAGTTGTCTTTTACAAAATAATTAACGTATCTTAAATGTGGGGTGCTTCTCTTAAAGGGATCACGACATGACCAATCAAAACTTCATTGATCTATTGACATATCAGAGGTCATTGTACTATAAAACATAATGTGAGTTTCAGAACTCAAACATTCCTCCACACAGAAAAAAGCTTTTGTTGAAACCATCTTCCTAAACAGTCTGCACATCTAAAATGCTTAAACTATCAGACAGTATTGGTCCTCTAACATGCTCTCTTATTAAAGTTGTGCTTTTTGTTTTCATATTGTTTCTCATTTGTATTTATTTAATTTATTTGGGAAAACATACATGTTACACTCTGATCCTAGACTAGTGTTATCCTATGGTAAATAAATAAATTATAATAATATAATAATTTGTATTGCTATCCTTATAAATTTATAATATCATAAAATGTATTCATCTTTATTGTATAGTAAAACTGTAAACCTGGGCACACATTTAACGACTTGATAAAACATTCTATGACTGTGCTCAACATACAGCGATTGTTTCCTGGGACTGAAGCAGATTTAAATACTTGCACATGGAATTTGAACACCGACTGTAATCGCAGACTGAATGCAACTGGCTCTGACTGGACCCGTTTAAGCGCGATCAGTCATAAGTATCAATTTACATTCATAATCGACCTTACAATCGTTAAGTGTGTCCTCAGCTTAAGAGAGCAGCACTGTCTTGAAGAGTCAGTTATTACTGGTGTTTCTACACAGAGTGAAACCACATAAACACTCAAACATGTTTCAAACTCACAGATCTGAATTAGTTTTTAAGCAGGCAGATTCAGTTCACATGGTATCTTACCTGAAGACTGTCCTCCCTACTGCTGCCCATTTGAACAACAACAAACTGAAATAAAACACAGCACTTTGGTTAATTAGAATAAAAATAAAACTGTTCACATCTTTTAAAGATTATTTTCACACAATAAATATCATATTTCCATGATATTTCTCACCATTCCATATTGCTTGGTGATAGTAAAATAAACCAGCAGCAACAAGGAGCAGGACACTAACACCAAGAACAACACCAACAACAACAGCAGCAGGATATATTCCTTCTACAGCAGGGGTGTCAGCACCTGTTCATTCAGAAGTGAAACAATGAAATTTTTAAGTGAAACAGCTGTAAATTTGAGATTTTACCAGCAAATATTTAGTTATCCACTAGAGGGGGCAATTTGACTATTCTCCCAGCTAATCATTGGCTTATGGTTACAGCAGGTTTGGCTCATCTGGATTTGAGCAAAAACAACTAAAAATAAAATGGACTGGTGTCTTATAAAAATCAAGAATATCAGAGATAGACTAAGGTTAAACTTAATGAAAAACAAGCCCAGCCGTCACTCCAATGTCGGTAAGCTATTTATATTTTTAATGTTTCATTTTTTATTGCTGCCTTCACGTGTTCTCAGAATCATCGTTTCCTTGATAGAAATTGCACATGAACGCCCTCCCATTTCGAAAACTTGAATGTGATGAGCTCATAATCACGACTTCAGTTACCAGTTGCATAAACCACTTAGATAGTCTTAAAAGTTAAGACACTAATGTTTTCTTGAAGAGTAGTCCTAATTTTTTTAAGTCTGTTACATAAAAAGGTAGATTGGTGTATTTGAATTGGACAAATAACATTGATATCCCTTGGTTAACTGCAAGTTGGTCAAACTAGCTTTAAACGATACCAGACGAGGAAAAGGGTCTTATCTAGCGAAACGATCGGTCATTTTCTTAAAAAAAATACAACTGTTTATGCTTTATAAACACAAAATATCACCTTGAACTACTTCTGCTTTCCACCATTCTTCAAAACGCTTAAGCTATATGTCCTACGCCTTCCCTATTCTACTTACAGGAAAAAACTAAACTGGCGCCGTAAACAGTTGTATTTTTTTTAGAAAATGACCGATTGTTTCTCTAAATAAGACCCTTATTCCTCATCTGGTATCGTTTAAAGCTGCACTGAAAACTGTATTTGACCTTCAACTGTTTGGTGCCCATTGAAGTCCACTATAAGGAGTATAATCCTGGAAAGTTTTCATCAAAAACCTTAATTTCTTTCGACTGAAAAAGAAAGACATGAACATCTTGGATGACATGGGGGTGAGTAAATTATCAGGAAAAGTTTATTTAAAAGTGGAATAATCCTTTAAGTAGTTAATGTAAGTCCCACCTTCTAAATAAGAGCCAGTCACCGATTGGTAAAGTCATCACGTCATTGCAGTGGCCGTTAGAAACTATGGTTCCTATAAAAACAGTCAGACGCAAGCTTCCGAAATGAAACACAAGAGACTTGTGCTTTAGGACTGTGCATTAGCTTGATCCAGCCAGAAAAATACCTTTTTTGTCATGATTCGACCATTTAGAAACAAAATTCATGAAAAAATTGTTGTCAGATTTCATTGGCGATTTCAAATATGACATTTAATCAAAAGCTTGGCAAACAGCTTTGGAGAATTTGATGTTTCCACATTAAAAAAGAGGTAGGAGCTGCACTTGGATGCCCGAGAGGCATTTGAAAGATGGCCGCCGAATAAAACGACTTGTCTTAAAGCACGTGGTCTCAAACTGCCGGCCCGCGGGCCATTTACGGCCCGCCCTCCCCCTCTACCCGGCCCGCAACTGATCTCAAAAATAAAACATAATCCGGCCGCTAAATTATTATTATTCCCTAGTTGCTACCTGACTGATATGCAAAGATAAGTCGCCGTTCTATGGGGGCATTCACATATCGCGTCACATAAGCGGCCCGCCGCATTTTCCTTCTTTCCAGTGCGCTTTCGCCAGTGGCGTCTATCGTTGCTATGCAACCATGAGCCGCGCTCTCAACAGCTTCGCTTCTTATGAGCGCGCTTGCCTAAATTACAGTAAAAGCACTCGACTTTAAGTCACAAGCGTCGATTTAAAACCACCGAAACGAGTCCGATGCAACCATTAAACGTTATCGATGCTCAAACGGCATCTTGGACAAATGTGGCCCAGCTGTGTGAGCACAAGCGCTGCCAGGTGTCTGTCAGAAACAGAAGAGTGTACAAATGCATTCAGGGATTGTATTGTTCTGTACAGTGTTGTTCAGTGCAAGATTTTAATATTATTAAGCTAACATGAAGTAAGGGAAATACTTCCACTGAATGTTAAAAACTAATCATGTATGTAACAATGAGAGATTTGTATTTTTTGGCAAAATAAAGTTGGTATATTTAGCTCCAGTTTTTTTGTTTATTTCTGTCCCCTTCACACTACAAGTGTTGATGGTTTTGTTCCTAAATTACAATTTTTTTATTCCATGCACCTTGTTGGATGTGAGAAGTTGCACCAGACTATTGCAATTAATAGTATAATATTAGTATATTAGTAGTATTATATAATTATTACACTCTGTAACAATGAGAGAGACACTGCTGTTTACATTTAGTATGGTAAATAAAATATTTAGTATAGGTATAAAAATATTTTAGTAGGCCTAATGAAAGTAAATGAGAAATAATGCAAAGGAAAGTAAATTTTCTGAAATGTTGCACTTTCATGAGCTTGAATGTTAATATGGCCCTCCTATGAGGTGTCAATCACAGAAACGGCCCCCCGACAATTTGAGTTTGAGACCCCTGTCTTAAAGGGACTTTGCTAATACCCTGACAATAAACTAATGCGTCGTTGTAATTCTGACATCAAAACTCATTCATTACTGATCTGCAATGGTCACTTTTGCATTCAGTGTGCATCCTAAATGCGCACGATTTATCCTACTATTTTTTTTCCAGCATGTCATGTCCGGGGCTCTGTAGAAAAAGAAACAGCACTGGAAAACTGATTCATTCATGTATTTTTACTTTAATTTTAAAATATATTTAAAAACTCTTCATAGGAAAAAGTACTGGGTGACTAAATGAAACTCACCAGTTACAGTAACACTGAAGCTCTTTATGATGCTGAATCTGATGTTGCTGATGTTTAGTTTATAT
Organism: Culter alburnus; assembly: GCA_028476615.1. Classification (NCBI taxonomy): domain Eukaryota; kingdom Metazoa; phylum Chordata; class Actinopteri; order Cypriniformes; family Xenocyprididae; genus Culter; species Culter alburnus. Next base: position 78,247 of record JAOTNS010003829.1, on the reverse strand, counting down.
TCTCCAGAGTCAGTGGTTCTGGTGTTCATGATGGTCAGAGATCCAGTCTGATTCACCTCCAGTCTGTGTCTGAATCTCTTACTACACTGTTCATCTGCACAGATCTTACTCTGATCTCCGGTGATTTCAGCGATGAGAATCTCATTAAAATACCACATAATCGAATGATTTGTTGTCTTTATTTTGCAAGGATCTAAAGTAACAGATTCTCCCTCCTTCACTGATTTTCTCTCTATTTTAACTTGTTCTGCAGCAGAAACACCTGAAACACAAATGAGCAGCTGATTGAAGGATTTATTACATTTTTTATTTATTTAATTTATTTATTTACATGAAATCCATTGGAATGCAGTTTGGATTCCTAGTGAACTAAAAAAAACAGAGCATGAAATAACAGATGACAAAATTTAGAGGTGCAGTAAGCAATTCCTGAGAAACATATTTGAAATCAAAACAAACACATCCCTCCCTTCATTGGCTCTCTCCTACCCCATGATGACAGGAAACACCCATGTACTCTCTCTCCTTCCCCATCATGAAAGGACACGCCCCGTACCATTGATTGGCTCTCTCCTCCCCCATGATAAGAGGACACACCCACTATCTCTTCTTCCCCATCTTGAGTTGACACACCCCCTACTGCTGATTGGCTCACTCTCTTCTCCGCATGATGAGGGGACATGACCACAAACTCTCCTTCACCATCATGAGGACATGCCCCTATACTGCTGATTGTCTAAAAAGTGCATTGTGCTGCTCGGTCTGATCCACTTTCAACAGTGTTTCTCAGAAATCGCTTACTGTACCTTTAAACAGATGATAAAAAAAGGTGATCAGAGATTGTTTGATAAGAAACTGCCATCTTCATCTGAACAAAACTAACTGATAAAACTAACAACAACTTAATAATGTAAAACAAAATTGGTCTAAAATCATACTGAAATAAATTTGTGGTTAAAGGTGGGGTATCCATTTTTTTTTCCACAATGCTGTTGGACATTGTTGATATTTGAAATCAACCCAAGCAAACCCACCCCTCTCTTCATTGCTCCACCTCCAAAACTCACTCTCCAATCCTAACCACCCTGTTCTGAGTCGTCTCGAACCCCGGCCCGTCCGCTGTTGACATGCGAGCCGAGTGCACCATCAATGATGCTAAACGCATTTTGTAGCAGTCATCAGTGCACAGTGGTTTACCTGCTCAACTCTCACTATCTGGCCACTGTTACACATGTGATACGAGAGTGGATGTCTGTTTATCACAGCTGACGCGCAACAAAATGCTTCACAGAAAATAAAGCGTAGTTGATGAATGAATGACAAGAAAGCACAAAAAAATGAACGTACAGTGCACAATACAAAGCGTTCATTGTTAGTCGCAAACAGCTCCAGACAATCAAAACCCAGTGTTACTCACATGAGAAGCGGGATCTAAAGCAGCCTCCATGTCTGTTTTTAGGCCTTCCCACTTAGCTCTCTCCAGCGCTGGAAAGCTTTTCTAATATTAATGCTGGTCCTACACTGCAAAAAATGCTGATCTTACTTAGAATTTTTGTCTTGTTTCCAGTCTAAATATCTAAAAATTCTTAGATCAAGAAGCATTTTCTTGACAAGTATAAATTATTTTCTTGTTTTTAGGAAAAATAAGTCAAAATTAAGTGAGGGTAAGTAAAATAATCTTATCTCAAACCAAAAATAAGATATATAATCTTGTTTTCAGTTTGGACTAAGATTATTTTACTTACCCCACTGGCAGATTATTTTGCTTGTGGGCCACATATGTGGGCCAGATCTGGGCCAACACTATGTTGCTGGGGAGTATCCGAGGCACAAGGTGTAAATGCACAGCCCACAGTTCATTTGCATTTAAAGATATACACACACACCCAAAAAGGGGCATTTAGGGCATATCATCTGTTAGTTATTTTTACGGCTGTCGGAAAATGTTTTTAGCTGATACTTCAGACACATTCTGAGGACACCTGAAACTTAAGGCTGATTTATACTTCTTCGTCGAGTGTACACCATAGCTACGGCATAGGCTGTGTGTAGCACGCGTAGCCTACCTACGACATAGCCTGACATGCACCTCTTCAAAAAAGTTAACAATGCTCCAAGAGCGAGCGTTTTCAACTTCCATACGAGTGAAAAAACACTCTGTTTCAGGGGACACATACAGTCAAAACTGCAATAAAAGTCGTTACCTATTTGCCGCTTCTAGTTGTAAGCTTCTCTGAACACGTACATGACAAGCTGCTTCTTCTTCGGCTTTTGCCTTGATACTCAACATGGCCGCAGACACTGCCTCCTAGTAGTCTGCATGCATGTCGACGCGGACAACAACGCAGAAGTATAAATGAAAACAGACGAATAGCCTACGGCGCAGAGGCTCTGATGTAGATCCGAAAAAGAAGTATAAATCAGCCTTTACTCTTGTAAAAAGGGGCATAATAGGTCCCCTTTGACAGCAAATGTGAATAGATGTGAATTAATTTACACGTAAAATTAAAAAACACTGTAAAAATGTCTTAAATGCACAAGACTTGTATTTAAAAACGTATCCACTCACCTTTAACAAAAACATGGAATCTTTTCATGATGCTGATCCTGCTGCTGATGATCTCTAGTTGATAAAGTCCAGCATCTGATGTCCCTGGTGTTCATGATGGTCAGAGATCCAGTCTGATTGTCCACCTTCAATCTGTCTCTGAATCTCTCACCACCACCATTACACTGAACATCTGTACAGATCGTACTCTGATCTCCATTGATTTGAGCTATACGAGTGTCAATAAAATACCATTTAATCTTCTCTTGTTGGTTTGTTTTAACACCAGTGTTTAGAGTGACTGAGTTTCCCTCATTCATATTCACTGACTCTTCATCTGTACCAACACCAGACGCACTGAAGAAGAAATGAACAGTTCATTGTATGGCAAAAAAAAAAATAAAAAAATAAAAATACATAAAAGGAAAATGCTGTTTTTTTTTTCTACAGATCATACAGACGGTGGGAAGAGAAATATGTCTGGATTGATAATGTAACACATGCAAACAAACAGCATTATAACATCATTGATTAACACTTTCAGACAAACATACACTCAGTATCATGACTGATCTTATACATTATGATTTCTCTGACATCTTATAGTGGATCAAACCTACAAGATCAAAGATGTATATATCTAATGAGTATCAACACTATTATACTCACTAGCGACAGTAGCACTGAATCTCTTCATGATGCTGATTCTGCTGTTGATGCTCTGTAGTTTATAAAGTCCAGCATCTGATGTCCTGAGGTTCATGATGGTCAGAGATCCAGTCTGTTTGTCCAGCTTCAATCTGTCTCTAAATCTCTCATCACCACCTTTACACTGAATGTCTGTACAGATCTTACTCTGATCTACAGTGATTTGAGCTATACGAATGTCATTAAAATACCATTTAATCTTCTCTTGTTGGTTAGTTTGAACACCAGTGTGTAGAGTGACTGAATCTCCCTCCATCAATGACACTTCGTCTTTATCAACACCAGACACACCTGAAGAAGAAAAGACAGTTTCTTTTGAGCAAAACAAACTTATACAACAGGAAAGTGCTGTGAAAATGTTTTTTCAGATCATAAAGATTGTTAGTAAAGAAATATGTGTGGATTAATAATGTAAATAGGGGTATGCAATATATTGTCTACAATAATATTGTGATTGCCGTCTTAATGACACGCGAAATGACATTATCCAGCATGTCACTCTCTTTGCAAAAACTGAACAAAAGAAACTTCTTGAGAGTGCAAAAGCATTCATTAAGTTATAAACCCTATTCAAATGCAGTTATAATGCCCTGGAATTTCAAGATATTCAGAGGCAAAAAAGGCCCTGTATGAGTTTTTGTCTTATATACAAATATAATATGATGTAGTTAAGCACTATCACACAAGCAAGAGTGCTGTTAACTGAATATTAGCATGACTGCAAATTTGATACAGTTCTATAAATAATTAATATTATGAGTTACATTTTAGACACAATACTACCTGTTTTTGCTCTATTTTCCATTGAAAATAGTTCCAAACAAAGCCACAGAAGAACTGTTGTGCGTCTCTGAGCAACACAATGGTGTTTCATTACTGAATTAATCTGTATTTTTAACTAATCGGTAATGATAATATTCCATTAAAAAAATTCACTTGCTTCATTCCGGAATGGATGAGCCATTAGAACAAATAATTTGAATGTTAAAATTTTTGTGCTGTTTTCTAACAGTTTGGACTTTAATAACATAGAAAAACTGCAATTAATCTTTTCACTGGCATTTTATTTTCATAGTTAAACAGATATCGTGGTGTATTATTATAGGATTGTCTAGTAATATATCAATTATTGCTGTATCGTGATATTATCACTATCATGAGCCATGTATGATCATATCGTATCATAAGGTACCCTGCAGTTCCCACCCTAATGCTGACACAGGAGCCGGCCAAAAATGATATAATAAATAATGTAGAATATCGACAAAATCTCAGAAATATAGATTTTTTTTTTTGACAATACTGCACACCCCTAAATGTAGCACAGGCAAACAAACAGAAGAACATTATTGATTTACAGATGCATCATCAGACAAACATGCATGAGTCTCATGAACAATCTTGAACAATTAAATGACAATCATACAACATGAATATTCAGTGTTAGGGAAAGTTACTTTTAAAAGTAATGCATTACAATATTGCATTACTCCCTAATTGCATTACTTTTTATGAAAAGTAATGTTACATTACTTTTGCTTTAATTTTTGGAAAATGATAAGGCCCTTTTCACCAAAACTTAAATGAATAAGCCTCAGGCTGAAGGAAAAGCATATTTACACCTGTACAGCAGAAGGTACAGCTCTCTGCCATTCTGGAATACAAAAGAAAAGGATACAGGAGAAGGAAGTTTTTTTTTTTTTAGTAGTATGGTTGAATTAGATCATAGAAGATCAGCAGACATTGGTTAATAAAGTGAGATTAAATACATAAAGTATATTTGTGTCATTTAAAGGGGTGGTTCATTGCGATTTCACTTTTTTAACTTTAGTTAGTGTGTAATGTTGCTGCTTGAGCATAAACAGTATCTGCACAGTTACAGCACTGAAAGTTCAATGCAAACGGAGATATTGTCTTGTAAAGTTATGGCAGTTTAATGCCTACAAAAACGACCGGTTTGGACTACAACGAGCTTCTTCCTGGGTTGGTGACATCATATCACCCTGCTAAACATGCCCCCAGGAACACGCAACAAAGTGGGCGAGGCCATGTGGCTCAGCATTGGAAGAGGAAGAGTTGTGTACACCGGACGTGAGCGATGCGACGTGACACGTCACAAGATAATAGAACCCATGATAATAATAATCAGTGATATTTTCTACACTGGATGCGCTGCTGAAGACAGCTTCCATAATCTTTCCAGAATACTTACTATTACATAACTCAAGTTACTTGTAATGCGTTAGCCCCAACACTGTGAATATTACATAGACGAATGTTACACATGAAAATACGGGTGCGCTGATAATCTGCTATTTTCCACACCAAAAAGGATTTCCATTGGAATTTCCTATATTTAACACTTGAAATGGTTGAGTTTTGATAATAAATAAGATCAATGAATCAAGTACTAAAACCCCAAAGGTAGAGTAAGAGTTAATGGTGCTCAACAGAGAGATTAAATCTGGAAATCTTAGTCACTCTTTTTTTCACTATCCATATAAAACCACTGACCCGATTTATGAGACAGGAATAGAAATGAATAGCATGGAACATAAATTTAATCTTGTTGGGGATGATTCAGCTTAGTAAATCAATAATTTGCAAGCAATTTATTTTTGATTATGTTGGATGTAATAAAACTGAATAACAAAAATATCTAAAATACTTAAATGTAGCTATAACTAAAACTGTACTGTATGAGGTAAATTATGATGAAGACCATGAAGAGAGACTTTGAGAAATGGTTGTTTACCTTCCTTGTATGGTCTTCAGTGATAGGAATAGGAGAAATTAGCCTTAGTGTCTGTTGTATTTAAAGGGATAGTCACCCAAAAATGAAATTCAGCCATCATTTACTCACCCTCAAGTTGTTCCAAACCTGTATACATTTCTTTGTGTTCTGCTGAACATAGAAAGATATTTGGAATAATGTTTGTAACCAGCAGATCTCACACCCATTGACTGCCATAGTATTTTGTTTCCTATGGTAGTCAATGGTGGCGAAATCTGCTTGGTTACAAACATTCTTCCAAATATCTTTCATACAGCAGAACAAAGAAATGTATACAGGTTTGGAACAACTTGAGGGTGAGTAAATGATGGCTGAATTTTCATTTTTGGGTGAACTATCCCTTTAATTCAATCCCTTCCAGTGGAATATTTGAGAATTAATATTTAATGTCACTCCAAAAAATATCATATTATGATGTCTTGCTTTTAAATGTAGTACTCCTGAAAAAGTAAAGAAATAATGAAAGAAGGAAAAGAGACAGATGCAGGGTTCTTCAACGATAGTTGAATATAACAGGCATGAATGATCTTTTCATTTTGTAACAAAATTACATATATAAAATATGAAGAATAGAAAATATATGGTAAAAGGGTAGCCTACATAAATCACATTTTCAGTATATCACATGATGACTTACCATGAACAACAACAGAGTAGGATCCTCCACCTCCACTGTTTCTTCTGGAGATCCATACATCATAAAGTCCAGAGTCAGTGTTTCTGGTGTTCATGATGGTCAGAGATCCAGTCTGATCCAGCTTCAGTCTGTCTCTGAATCTCTCACACTGAACATCTGTACAGATCTTACTCTGATCTCTAGTGATTTCAGCGATGCTAATGTTATTAAAATACCATATAATTTCTTCTTCTTGTTTATTTTTCAAAGGATATTTTAGAGTGACTGAATCTCTCTCCATCACAGATACTGACTCTTCATCTGCACCAGCACCGAAAACACCTGCAGAAGAAATGACAGTCGAAACAACACTAAATTGAGTCACGTTCGTTTTCATCGTTGTCCTAAAGAAACAATTATAATCTAAAAATGTCTTACCGTACACGAGTAAATACATGCTCAGTGAGAGCAAATCTGAGACAAGCTTCATTTTCAGTTTTTGCCTAAAATGACTGCAGATTGTGTGAAGCAGTTCAGTTTGTTTCACCAGTTAAACTGAAAGTAGCCTAATATACGCAGTGCGATGACGTAATGATGCTCTTTAATCTGCACACAAAACAAAAATCTTTTTCAGTTTCTGTTTGTAGTGATGGATCTTTTCTCTTTGCTTGTCTGGCTGTTACAACTCAGTTAACAACTCAAACAAGTCTAATATTAAAAAGTCAAGGGTCAAGAGCTCAACTAAAGCAAACACTCATCTCCACGATGGTGGCTTAAAAATTGTGATTTTCTCCTTTGGTGATTCTGCTTGTTATCATCAGGTGTCTTCAATAATGGTCAATCATCACTCAATTAATCACTTAATTATCTCATTAACTTTAACACTGCTTCAGTGGGTGGAATAAAAATATGGCAGGACTTCTACTTTCTGACCCCTGAACTATACACCTCTGCTCATGAGCACCATTCTGAAACCTAAATACAAATGGTACAGTCTTGTAGACTTAAAGGCCCACTGAAGTGCCTTGAAACACACAGCATTATTCAATGTGTTGACATAATTTCCACTGGAAGACAGGGTGGGACATATTGAACAGCTCCTCCCCTTTTTTACAATAAAGATAAATGCAGAAAAACGTCAATTCTGATTTCATGGAGACTTTAACAGACACGTACCGCATGTAGCAGCCATTATGAGTCCACAAGATCACAAGTGCACATGAAGCGTGTCATGTGGGACAGGGTCTAACCTGTTTGACCAAAACATTGAAAAGGACCGACCATCAAATAAAGAAACAAAACAAAACATACTGTCCAATGATATCTGTCCAATAAACAGGAGAAATAGTTATAGCCTTTTGTCCTACAAAAAACACGGCACTCTCCCCCTACAGCTCTCAAATAATTAATTGTTACATGAGAAAATAATTTTTGTCAGCCTGATATAGTCAATTGAATTCAGTTCAATTCACATTTATTTGTACAGCAGTTTTCACAACACACATTTCAAAGCAGCTTTACAGAAAATGCATGTCTACATTACAGTGATCTGTTATCAGAGGTGATGGTCCAATTAATGTATTTCAGAAATTGATGCAAAAACGTGGGGAAATTAGATCCAGGCAGTAGATAAAGTTGATGAAAAATTATTTATTCATTACAATTAAATTTAGCCTCACACACAAACTTTAATCGATAATGAAAATACTTAATAAAACCAAAAAGTAAAATAACCATCATAAAGGAGTATCCAATAGTTAATAATAAATTTAAAATCCAGAGTATTGTATCTAATAGATGGAAAACATTAAGACATTTGCAGATAAGAGAGAAGAAGCAGAAGCCCAGGAGAGCAAAGGAGAGAAAAAGCTCTATTATCAACAACTCAGTCCATATTATACCATAAGCATACAGGGAGATTCCCAACCCACTCAAACTGATGTTTTTGTTAAAATAAAAAAGGTTAATTTCACCCATTACGTCGTCCACTGGTCCAGTGTCAAAAGAAGTTGTTTTAACCCTTAGGGAATTTTGCAAATCCTGAACTATTAAATTAAAAGATAGAAAATGGATAAAGAATAAATTAAATATAAAAGCATCACATCTAAATGAAGCTGCGGGTACCTCTCTAACCCCAGCTAACTGCATAGAATATTGACTGGAAGCCTTCACCAGGCTGGTCCGACGAGGGCTACTAGAAAAACCCGACCCCGAACGTCCCCTGGACTTTTGCTGGGTTGAGGACTTACCGCAACTGTCAGGTAGATACAATTTCTTCCATTAAATGTTTTTTTTTTTTTTATCTGCCAAAATGAATTGTGAATTCAATATCAACACTAGACCTAAATAAAAAACTAAGTAAAATAACATAGCTATTATAACAAATTGAACAAAATGTATCATCTGATAAATTTACACAACTCAATCCTCCCTCAGTCTTTCTGGGGAATTCCCCTTGCGTTGCTAAGCACTGAGGTCCTCGTCAATCCTTTCTTGGTTCTGGGACACTCTTGATCAGTTGGAGCAAACATTGGGCTTTTAAGCCACCAGTTGAGTTTGCTCGTTCACTTCGTTGACCCTCCTAATGGACACTTCCTTTCCAGTGGTCACAATCAGGCATCACAGAGGAAAAATAACTTGTTCGATGAAAATACCACACATAATCTCCTGATTACATCTACTTGTACTGAACCTAGACATTGAGAAGATATAACGGACACAAAAAAAACAAAAACAACAACACAAGACAACAACATTGCTGTTTCTCACATGATTAACAGTACATTAGCACTCGGATTAATAGGATGAATTTCAGCAATCAACAGCACGGCTTTGACCTGTGAATGAAAACCCTGAAATGTTTTTGTTAGAGACAACATATATTTACACATCACCCCGTCCAGTCCTCCTTGGGGTAACAAAACCTGTGAAAATTAATTTGGTGTGAGGGTCATCCAGGGCTGTTCAGGGCTTGAACTCATGATATTCCCTGATCTGGCAATATCATACATAACTTAATTTATTGTAATATTTTCTTTGTTGATTAAATAAGTAAATCATTTCTTATTTTCACACAATAATATAAATTCCTCTACCTGGATAACACTCAACCCACCTTCAACATGTTAACAATCACAAAACAGATGCATCAGAAATGTACATATATAATCACGCAGTTAGCTAACAATGTATAACTTAAATGAGCTAATTATTTCTGCCTTAAGTAATTATTACAAGCTGGGACATAATGATTACAATATATGGAAAATTTAACATTGGCACATGTTGATTTAGTATTTGCTTCATCTCAAGCCCTCGCAGGAGTTGGCGTCATTTCTTCAAAGTTGTTGGTCATCTGAAGTCTTCATAAGAGGCTGGATCCAACTGGAGCTGATGTACTCCCTAGTTACCTCGGGACGGGTGTCCCGAGATAAAACAGAAAAGCAAATGGAGAATAATTAGCGTAGCTGCTGTTCATAACATTAAGCAAAGATAATCATGTGCAACTGATCTGATATAACTACACAGCAAAAACTGCAGTGTTAAATTAACTCTCCTGGGAGTTTTTGTGAGACTATACTCAAGAGTGTTAAAATAAGAGTGTTAAATGAAAACTGAAGCAGTGTTAAAGTTAATGAGTTAAGTGATTAACAGTGATGATTGAGCATTATTGAAGATACCTGATGATAACAAGCAGAATCACCAAAGGAGAAAATCACAATTTTTAAGTTACCATCATGGAGATGAGGGTTTGCTTTAGTTGAGCTCTTGACCCTTGACTTTTTAAAATAAAATTTTAACAATGTCTTTACTACCTTTATAGGCCTTGAAAGTAGTTGTTGCATTCCTTTCTATCGAGGGGTCAGAAAGCTCTCATATTTCATCAAAAAATATCTTCATTTCACTTCATTTAGCCTACACAGCTTTGTTTATAATGTTTGTAAACATAAATTATGAACAAAATTACCCACTTATGCTACTCCACAGCAAAACCTCTAAAATTAACAGTTTGACTATTCAGACTATATAAATGTCAAGCCAAAAATGAAAAAACAAAAAAAAAACTCTTTTCTTTTTTAACACCATTCCAGCTTCTATTGCTATATTCAAGGCAAGAAACAGGTTTATTTATTGGAAATAAAAATAAATAAGATGCAAAACGAATTCATTTAAAGTGAATCTGTAGCCTACCTTTCTTATTCGGCACGAATCCAACTGTTTTCATTTTAGAGACGAAAGCTAAACTATAATTTATTATAGCAGAGGTGGACATTCCAGGGGTCAGAAAGTAAAAGTCCTGCCATATTTTTATCTCATCCACTGAAGCATTAATGAGATAATTAAGTGATAAATTGAGTGATGATTGAGCATTATTGAAGACACCTGATGATAAAAAGCAGAATCACCAAAGGAGAAAATCACAATTTTTAAGTTACCATCATCGAGGTCAGGGTTTGTTTTAGTTGAGCTCTTGACCCTTGCCTTTTTAGTATTAGATTTTGTTTGGGCAGTTTTAACTGCATTAAAACCAACCAGACAAGCAAAGTTAAAAGATGATCAGGTGTTGGTTTGTTTTCTCAAAATCATTTTGATCTGAATCACTGAACTCATTTAGAGCTCAATCTCTGAGTTAGATTTACATTATTGATTACAGCAGCACTGTGATTCTGCAGAAGATCAGCTTATACAATACAGAATTTTTTTTTTTTTAAAAAATTGAAAAAAAATTCTTTAGGCACACACAGACATCAAGTATCAGCCTGTGAATCTCAACAACGGTGACAAGCAACATATTCTGATCAACAGATCAACTCTGAACATTAGAAAACAAGCTACTAAAAAGTCACAGAAAAACAGCAAAATTTTAATAGTGAGAATAAATGAAATTACTAAGACAATTCAGCTCATAATTTATTCATACAGCAATGCATGATGGGAGCCATGGATGAATTTTGATTGGTGGCTCCCAGAATGCACTGCAACATGCTTTATGATGGCCACCACTGTTGAGATTCACAGGATGATTCTTGATGTTTGTGTGTTTAAATGAGAACGTTTTTTAAAATCAGAACTCTTAAAAAAATAAATAAATAAATAAATAAATGTATTGTAAAAGCTGATCTTGTGCTGTAGAATCACATTGCTGCTGCAATCAATAATGTAAATCTAACTCAGAGATTGGGCTCTAAATGAGTTCAGTGATTCAGATCAAATAATGTTTATGTAAAAACATAACCAACAACACCTGACCACCTTTTAACTTTGCTTGTCTGTTTGGTTTTAATGCAGTTAAAACTGCCCAAACAAAATCTAATATTAAAAAGGCAAGGGTCAAGAGCTCAACTAAAACAAACCCTGACCTCGATGATGGTAACTTAAAAATTGTGATTTTCTCCTTTGGTGATTCTGCTTGTTATCATCAGGTGTCTTCAATAATGCTCAATCATCACTCAATTAATCACTTAATTATCTCATTAATGCTTCAGTGGATGGAATAAAAATATGGCAGGACTTTTACTTTCTGACCCCTGGAATGTCCACCTCTGATTATACGAGCTTTGTACTTCACTCTATTATCGACGTAAAACATCATCCTTCACATATAACAGCACAGTGAGGCAGTGGTCACGGGTGGTAAACAGCAGATTATATTACAGAATTGAATTGAGCAGTGTAACGTTTGGTTGATGTATTTTATTTTAATATTTAACAGGCTGCGATATCAACCCAGCTAACAGAATTTTGTTATACGAACGTTCTCTAAATATTCAGTTTTGGTTCTGGGAACGTTAAAAACGTCCAGTTTTCTTGATATTATAGGAACGTTTTTATAAGTATAACGTTCCTCAAACGTTCTTTCAACTTAATTTTGATCTAAAATTCAACATTGTAGGAACGTTGATTTGTAACATTTCAAGAACATGAAAATGTCCAGTTTCCTTAATGTTAGTAAAATGTTATTTAAAGGTTAGTATGATGTTCCTGAAACATTCTTTCAATCATTCAAACACCTGCTGTGAACAAACACTGAAAGAAAGAGAAATAAGAACACAAACTACAACTTCTTCAGCCACAGCCTTAGATGAACTGAAGATAAAAGACATTAAATCTCTGAAGATCTGATTAAACAACTCCACAAACAGCTTTACCAGCTTCACTTATTACCAACCAGGGGTGTGTTTCCCGAAAGCATTATTGGTGAACCATGGTCGTAAGTCCCATTGAACTCTATTGGTAACGCTGGAACTTGTGACCGTAGTTCGCTTCGGGAAACACGCCCCAGACTGACTTTGGTTGCTTTAGTTGAACTCTTGAGCCCATATTATTATAGAGTTGTTTCTTTATCATCAATTAGAGGTGTTTTTTTTTTTTTTTTTATCAGAAAATATTTCTGCATTGATAAAGCAGATCAACATGTCTGTTTTAATAGACAAACAACTGCATTAAATTGGTTTAACCCCTTAACTGTCACGGTCCCGCTGGCCGGACGCCTCCCAACCAGCACACCCATGTTTAGCACATGGTTTAGCCCAGATGAAATGAACACTACTCAGTGTACACACTACAGGCTGTTAAATGTAACACTAAATCGGTGTTGGAGTTAATGAGATAATTAGGTGATAATGAGCAGAATCACCGAAGGACAGAGGAACAACAAGAACTACAACTTCAGCCACAGCCTTCGATGAAATCAACTGAAGATAAAAGACATTAAATCTCTGAAGATCTGATTAAACAACTCCACAAACAGCATTACCAGCTTCACATATTACTAACCAGACTGACTTTATTTCTGACACACGTCTACAGAAGTTGTTATTGAGAATTACCAGAGGTTTAGATGTTGATGATTTGTTGAAAATAATAGTTTTGTTTGATGTCACCGTGATCGAGGTCAGTCGTTGCTTTAGTTAGGCAGTTTTACTCTTGACTTTTTTGTGTTAGTTTTTCTGTGGCTGTTGTAGCTGTTTATGGCAATAATGACAAGAGAAAATGTGATCAGCTGCTTTCAGCTGTTTTATGATAAGAATATAACTGTCATGTAGTGGCTTAATTCACTGATCTAATGGCTGAGCTTCATATGAATAAAATGTTAAGTTTGTATTAGATCTCTTCTAGAAATACAATGATAAAACAGTTTTAATCAGAAAAGCTGAGTGAGTTTTAAAACGCATTGTACACTAAACACTTTAACACTCCGGCAACACTTCCTCACACACAGACATCAAGAATCAGTGTATGAATCTCAACACGGTGACATGCTTCATGCTGCAATGCATACTGGATGCATAATGAAAAAAAAAACAGCATTGTGGCATGAAGCATGTCACCGTTGTTGAGATTCATACACTGATTCTTGATGTCTGTGTGTGAGGATGTTCTGCCGGAGTTTTAAAGTGTTTAGTGTACTATGCGTTTTAAAATTCCTTCAACTTTTCTGACTAAATAACAATAAAACAAAGTTCATAAGGTATTGCCTAAATTCAGTCATAAGATCAGTGAAAGCCACTACACAATAATTATATTCGCATCATGAAGCAGACACAGCATCAGATTGAGTTTCTCTTGTTTTACTTACTATAACTAATTCAGTTACAGCAGCCAGAGAAACCCTGACATAACAATAAAACATAACATAAAACATAACATAAAAACCCCAAACAAATTTCAATAAAACATCAACAACAACAAAAACTCTCTCTCTTAATTGTCACTAAGAGCTTCTGTATATGGAGTTGTTTAATCCTCCTCTGAGATCTTGAGAGATTTAATGTCTTCTTTTATCTAAGGCTGCGGCTGAAGTCAGTTGTAGTTCTAGTGTTTTTGTTTTTCTGTTGTTGTTGTTTCTCTTTCCTTTGTTGATTCTGCTTGTTAACAGCAGCTATCTTCAATAATTCTCAATCATCATTTAATTAATGACTTAATTATCTCATTAAATCCAACACTGATTCAGTGTTACATTAGTGTGTAGTGTGCACTCTGAACAATGTTCATTACATCTGGGCTAAACCATGTGGGCTCTATATGGGTGTGCTGGCTGGGAGGCGTCCCGCCAATGGGATCATGACAGTTGAGAGGTTAAGCTCATAATTTATTCATGCAGCAGTGCATGATGGGAGCCATGGATGAATTTTGATTGGTGGCACCCAGAATGCACTGCAACATGCTTTATGATGGCCAACCGCTGTTGAGATTCACAGGATGATTCTTGATGTCTGTGTCTCTAAATGAAAGCGATTCCTTTTTTTATCAGAACACCTTTTGCAAAATCCCTCAGACTATTTTGATAAAGCTGATCTTGTGCTGTAGAATCACAGTGCTGCTGTAATCAATAATGTAAATCTAACTCAGAGATTGGGCTCTAAATGAGTTCAGTGATTCAGATCAAATAATGATTATATAAAAACATAACCAACACCTGTTCATCTTTTCTCTTTGCTTGTCTGGCTGATACAACTCGGTTAACAGCTCAAACAAGATGCAATATTAAGAAGTCAAGGGTTAAGAGCCCAATTAAAGCAAACACTCATCTCCACATTGGTGGCTTAAAAATTGTGATTTTCTCCTTTGGTGATTCTGCTTGTTATCATCAGGTGTCTTCAATAATGCTCAATCATCACTCAATTAATCACTTAATTATCTCATTAACTTTAACACTGCTTCAGTGGGTGGAATAAAAAATATGGCAGGACTTCTACTTTCTGACCCCTGGACTATACACCTCTGGAACCAACACTGAATATTTAGAGAACGTTTTTATAACAAAATTCTGTTAGCTGGGTAATGACTGAAATTTTATTTTTAGGTGAAATAACCCTTAAAGTGGGTAGTCTGACTATCATTGACTTACTATCATATGATGCGAAGCATCTTGGAGAACATCCAACAGAAGATCCTCTTCGATTCTGCTGCAGGTCATCAGCACAGAAGAGCCTGAAAAGAGATTCCAATTATTTACAAAGAGCAGTTTCTGTTCATTACACCATGACATGAACCATTTATTTAGAACAAATAATATACTGAGCCTTTCATGTCCTCGTTGTTATGTTGGAAGTTCTCCAGACACATTGAAACTGGGTGACCATGGGGGTGCGGGTCGCAGTCTTCAGATCTAATGGGTCAGGTACAGAATAAAATGAGTGTTGCCGTCAGATAATGGGTCGGGTGTTCTGCTTACCAAACAGGACCCGTACAATACAGATAATTTCAAAGCAGCTTTACAGTGATAACAGGATTATGATTCAATGATGCAAACAGTTAATTTTGCCTGTACAGCAGCTTATAAATTAGTGTTCATAGAATGTTGTATTTTAAATCAGAATTAAGTTGAAAGAACATTTGAGGAACATCATACCTTATAAAAAAACGTCCCTCTAACATCAATCATCTACAGTTGATCATTTTCCTGTAATATAACATAGATTCACACAAGGTAAAAGACACAAACAGGTCTACAGTTACAAAAACACATGCCATAGTGTGTGTTACATAATGATTAAATATCAAACTATTCAGTAAGAATATGTTGGGTTTTTTTGTTTTATAAAATGGCTGACAAAATAAAACTGCATCATGTGACTTTTTTGTCTGTTATTTAAAACACTGAACTTTTCCTGCACCATGTAAAATGCTTTGCAAATTGCATTGGCGTGTTCTAATAAAATTCCAAAACACGCTTTCTAAATAAAACTTTTTGTGTTTATATTATTTATTATTTATGTAGTAACTGAGCAGCTTTCTGATGGTATAAACCAGTGGTTCCCAACCATGTTCCTGGAGTCCCCCCCAACACTGCATATTTTGTATCTCTCCTTTGTCTGACACAACTGTTTCAGGTCTGAGAGTCTCTACTAATGAACTGATGATCTGAATCAGGTGTATTTGATTAAGGAGACATGGGAAACATGTAGTGTTGGGAACCACTGGTATAAACCATAATCACCTGATTGTTATTGTTTATGGTCTCCATAAACACTGTTACAAAGACCACAAACTTAAAAGTCAAGAGTCAAACTGCCCAACTAAAGGAAACCCAGATCACCATAATGGTGACCAAATATTTTCAATAAAACATCAACATCTAAACCTGTTAATTCTCAAAAAGAACTGCTGACGAATGACAGAAATAAAGTCAGTATGTTTATAATAAGAGAGATTTAATGTTTTTTGAGTTGATTTAATCTAAGGCTGTGGCTAAAGTCAGCTGTTGTTCTTGTGTTTCTTTTTTCTTCAGTGATTCTGCTCGTTATCATCAGGTGTCTTCAATAATCAAGCAGTCATTGCTTAATTAACCACTTAAGCACCTAATTAACACTAGCCTGCTGGTGGTTCCCAGGTGAACATTGAGAGGTGTTGATTTAACATTGGGGAATTGACTGTATGTGTGTGCGTGCGTTTGTGTGTTAGATATTAGTTTATATGTTAGAATAATCAATAAAGTCTCATTTACATTTTTTTTAAAGTGTCTTGTGTTATGTGCATGAGAATTGAATGTCTTAAACTGCTGACCCTGTTACTTTGTTAATAAATAATGTTTTCACTATAGGTTGGATATTCATATCCACTGCAGAGTTGGTGGTACGGCCCGTTTAAATGAACGCTGGACGATTAATTTGCTCAGTTGTAAAGTAAGTTACTCATTCAAAATTCCTAATAAATTAATTAATAATTCCCTTTCAGGTAAATTGACTTGTTTCCCTTACATCTTGTTTATTTATGATTTAAAGGGATAGTTCACCCAAAAATGAAAATCCTATCATAATTTGCTCACATTCAGGTTGTTCCAAACCAGTATTAATTTCTTTCTTCTGCTGAACACAAAAGATGAAATTTTGAAGAATGCAGTGACCAAACAGTTGATGGACCCCCGATTTCTGTTGGGGTCCATCAACTTTGGTTACTGACAAATTCACACAGGTTTGGGAGATCCCTGGAACTTGAGGGTGAGTAAATGTTGACAACCCACATAGCAACACTGTGTCGGCCCAGATCCGGCCCACATCTGGCACATGTAGGATGATGATCTGGCCCACATGTGGCAGGAATGATGGCACTTGGGCGGACCGCTCCTGTTTGCCAGATCTGGGCCACAAGCAGGCCACAAAAATGCCAAATGTCAGCCAAGAGCAAAGAACTGGACTTTATCTGATCCACATATAATCATTTATTATCATCACAGGGAAACAGAAAAAAAGAGATGAGCAGAAACACAAGAACTACAACTGACTTCAGTCACAGCCTTAGAGGAAATCAACTGAAGATAAAAGACATTAAATCTCTGAAGATCTGATTAAACAACTCCACAAACAGCATTACCAGCTTCACTTATTACTAACCAGACTGACTTTATTTCTGACACACGTCTACAGAAGCTCTTACTGAGAATTAACAGAAGTTTAACTCTCATGTTTGTTTCATTTCAGGTTACCATGATGGTGATTGATGTTTCCATTAGTTGGGCTCTTAACTTTTAACATATATTTTTGTCTTCTCTGTCTGCTGTGGTAGTGTGTCTGTCAAACACATTAGTGGTAGCAAAGTAAACTGAAGTATGATCATGTGATCATTATTAACTCTTGATGATTTTGTAATCATCATGAAATAGCCTGCTTCACTTAAGTCATAATAATTTAATATAAATGTTACTGCAAAAAGAGATTCAAATATATTGCAGAAATCAGTTGGAAGATGAAAATAAATAGAAACACAAGAAGGAAAACTAGTTGACAAACACAGATATCAGTAATCAGCATATGAGTCTCAACGATGGTGACAATAAACAAAATATTTAGACAATCAGATCAGCTGCATAATGCTCTGATGCATTCTGGGAGTTTTATACTATAGTACCCAGCATGCATTGCGGCTACATGATGCTTTTGATTGTCACCATAGTTGAGAATCATGTGCTGATTCATGATGTCTTAGTGTGTCATCTCAAAGTGCCTTTTTAAAAAAATAATAAAAATAAAAATTTCTGCAATACAGCTCAAGCCACAGAAACTGTGTTTGTAATGTTAGTGTCTAAATAGCGCAAAACCGTTCTTTTCATCTAATCAACATCATTATCATAATAATAATATCAACAGCCAAATCCTGATTTCATTTCAATTTCTATTTCTGCAGCTGCTAATGTATTTGATAAACAAACCATCACAGCAGTCAGAAAAGACGGTTATATATGTATAAAGTTAAGAGGTCAACTAATGGAAACATCAATCACCATCATGGTAACCTGAAATGAAACAAACATGAGAGTTAAACTTCTGTTAATTCAGTAAGCTTCTGTAGACGTGTGACAGAAATAAAGTCAGTCTGGTTAGTAATAAGTGAAGCTGGTAATGCTGTTTGTGGAGTTGTTTAATCAGATCTTCAGAGATTTAATGTCTTTTATCTTCAGTTGATTTCCTCTAAGGCTGTGACTGAAGTCAGTTGTAGTTCTTGTGTTTCTGCTCATCTCTTTTTTTCTTCTTTCCTTCAGTGATTCTGCTTGATAACAGGATTGTTAATGCTGAAATGACTCTATAAATAATACATCAGATTTTGTGGATCAGATAAGGTCCAGTTCTTTGCTCTTGGCTGACATTTGGCATTTTTGTGGCCTGCTTGTGGTCCAGATCTGGCAAACAGGAGCGGTCCGCCCAAGTGCCATCATTCCTGCCACATGTGGCCCAGATCATCATCCCGCATGTGCCAGATGTGGGCCGGATCTGGGCCGACACAGTGTTGCTATCTGGGAATGGTTGGGTGAACTATCACTTTATTTTTTTTCTTATTTTGGCACTGCCTTACCTTAGACAATCTGATTCTGTGATTTAAAAAAATAAGTAGACATTGGTAACAACCTGATCCTAGACCTGTGTTCCTATAACCAAGTTCAAGTTCACATTTATTTATAGAGCTCATTTAAAAACAAAAAGTGTTGTACCAAAGTGCTGTATAATTGTAAACAATTTTGGAAAGAAAAAAAAAAACTAATAAGATATCAATAAAACATGCAGATAAGCCATACACTATATAAAAAAACCTACATAACTCAGGCAACACCATAAAACCATATAAAGAGATAAATTAAATAAATAAAAACTTAATAAATAATTATAACTATACAGTAATAATATAAAAATGTATCCATACTACTGTAAATTTAAAGATTCACTTTGCACGATCTTATATTTCTTGTTAAAGCTGTATGTAATACTTACATTCTGTGGTACTGCTGTATGGATCCTGCGGCGACAGTAAATCACACCAGCAGCAGATGCAGCCAGCAGCAGAACAGCAACAACTATTCCTGCTACAGCACCTGAAGACAGACCTGAATCTGTAATAATAAAGACAGTCATTATTATTAGGTTTAAATATATTGAACTGTATTTTTAAATTCTGAAATTATACTCACCAGTTACAGTAACACTGAATCTCCTGATGCTGCTGATGCTGAGGTGGTGATGGGGAATGCTGCTGATGATGATCAGTACTTTATATTCTCCAGAGTCTGTGGTTCTGGTGTTTGTGATGGTCAGAGATCCAGTCTGATGATCCAGCTTCAGTCTGTCTCTGAATCTCTCATCACACTGAACATCTGTACAGATCTTACTCTGATCTCCAGTGATTTCAGCAATGAGAATCTCATTAAAATACCACATCAAATCAAATGGGTTGTTTATTACACCAGGATCAAAAGTAACAGATTCTCCCTCCTTCACTGTCTTCACTTCATCTCGTTCAGCAGAAGAAACACCTGAAACATAAACCAACAGATGCTGGAAAACTACATTACTTTCTGAACTTTAGGTTGGAAAAGCAATTTATCCATGTTTATCCATTCGCTTATGAACACAAATTTTATCAAATCCTCATTTAAATAGATAAAAGAATTTAGTCAGAGATGGTGTGAGAAACGGACACAAAGCTTTTTATGAATCACAACTAACTGTCAAAAGGTTCCTGTAAGAAACTGGACAGAAGTGCACAAGCAATTTGATTGCAATAAAGACTGTTGTACATAGTGCAGAAGAAACTGAGAGGCACCTGAACAGAATACTCAAATCAATTAAGTAACCATAGAAACAAACTGACAGGGGACAGAGGATAACAATGATGTTATCATAAATAACCTGATTTTAACTGACTCACCAGAAACAGTAACATTGAAGATCTTTTCTCTGATGGTGCTGCTGATGATCTGTAGTTTATATTCTCCAGAGTCTGTGTCTGTGATGTTCATGATGGTCAGAGATCCAGTCTGATGATCCAGCTTCAGTCTGCCTCTGAATCTCTCAGTTCCTTCATTACACTGAACATCTGTACAGCTCTCACTGAGATCTCCAATGATTTGAGCGATGCGAATGTTATTAAAATACCATTTAATATCATCTTGTTGGTTGTTTTTAAAATCAGTGTGTAGAGTGACTGAATCTCCCTCATTCACTGACACTTCAACTGATCCAACACCAGAAGCACCTGGAGAAGAATCGTCAGTTAATTATAAGCTAAACAAAAACACAATAGGAAATTGTGCTGTGAATTTTTTTTTTTTTTTTTTTTTACAAACCACATCATGATTCATATTTTGCTCCTTTTCCCTATAGATTTGTGCATTAATATGTTTTATACCATTATGAATATTACAAATATTATGAATATATTATCCATAAAAATACTACATTTATACCACATTAAAACTCAAATAATGTAATGTTATTCTACAAAATATTTTATTTTTTAGCCCTGTTGTTTGAATCCCACACATAACTTTTTTCCATTTATATATCATTAACAATAGAGACTATAACAAAAATGTGCCTTACCATTCATACGTAGACACAAAAGCAACAAGATCGAAATAAAGAGAAGCTTCATTTTCACTACTTTTAAATAATAATAACAATAAATGCATATTTTGATACACAAACGTGCTCTGCTGTTGTTCCTCTGCATTCACGGCGACGGCATTGTTTCTAATAAGTAAAACAAAGTGAAAGCAGTTTTAAACCACGCGCTCGCTCGATGACACTGGTCTCCGATTGGCCAGGCCACCCTTGGGTACCACCCCAGCATTTCATTCGCAGTTTGATGATGATCTCAGTTCATCTATTCAATTTGCTGCATTTTTCAAACGAAAAAGAGGAAGGAAACATTAACGGCTGTTTCACTCAATACTCCATCTGCAGGATGCGTTGCAGAAGCAGCAGGCGCTATTGTATGGAAAGCCGTGAGGGCCAAATATAAGTGAATTTTAACACGTCAACAACACGTTAAATACGTGTATTTAACGCGTATTTAACGCGTATTTCACGTGTTAAATTATGGAACGCGTGAAACATCAACGCGTTAAATACGTTTCAGTTTGAATCAGAATACGAAATACGAAATCAGTTTGAACGGGTCATTGTCATTGGCTGCTGAGAACTTGGGTCAAACCATTTCTGTGAGCTTAAGGGGGTGTACCATTCATTTACTAAGATGCCACCATTTAACATGCTAGATCAGCTTATTCTGCCTTTTTATTTGGTCATTTTTGTATAATCTTTAGAAATAATATATTTAAATTGCCGTTTAATGAAAAAATAGATTTAATTTTCCCACTTATGCCTTTTTTTCTTTTTACAGCGCCCTTACCTTTACTGACAATAAAATGCAGCATTATAAGCTCACTAAATGTGAGTATGCTCTCATATGACCTACAAAGTTTTTTCTCAGGTGTGTGTTGGGGTGGGACACATAGGCTAACCGAAGTGTGTGACTAGATGATAGACCTGCTGCACAGTTTTGTTCTAAAGAAATGGTGCAGGTTAGTCATACACAAATTTTAAACAATTTTAAACTGATAATAATGCACGATGCTCCCTCTGTGTTTGTGTCAGAACATGGGTGCGGAGCGCAAGCTCAAACCTATGTGACATACTGGATAAAAAATATGTGAAATAAGTTATTTCTAGTCGACTAGTTCATTTAAGTCAAGGGCACGCATAAACCTTGCATTAAGAACTGGCAAAAGTAATGATTATGAAAGTGGCAAAAAACAGCAAGGAGACATTTTAATTGTTTAATAATAAACTAATGTTTTCTGAATCAGTGTCGGCTGCAAAAATTGACATTGCTGACTCTTATCATCTCCGGCAGATATGCACATTTCATTCGGATTAGGCCTACATAATCAGAGACTTATTTCTTTTCGCTTTGAATTATTTTGTTTAAAAGTAGACATTTCACGCTATATATATATAATGTCTGCGAGTCAAGCAGCCCATACGCAGTTTCGGTTAATTTAGCTACAAGGCACGCTCGATTTCATGTGCGAGTGATCGCGCCCGCGCCTCCATGTCAGGATTTTGTCTGCTATATTTGCTTCTTATTTATTAAATCCAGGCAATTGGTTAATGAAACATTGATTAAAATTAAGATACAATTTTTACAAAACGAAATTCACTTTAAAGAAAGGCTTTCTACAAAACAAAACTTAAGTGGTCAAAATCATGTCTGACCCACCCCATGTCTCCAGATATATTACGAATCTTATGATGTTTCCCAGCAAACATTCGGACGTCTATTGGCCGTTGAAAAGACGTCCGTCCGTCCGGGGACACGACGTCGCCGTCGGACCAATGTTTGCTGGGTTTGATCTTAGTCATGCAGTTCACTTTTCATAATCAAATATTAAAAAATAACATTATAATAGGCCTATTTAAACATAAAGCAAAACGTATTTGGCTTAATTTTTTAATTGCTAAATACTAATTTCGGTTAATTTCCGTGATCGACACACGTGTTAACCGACCATTAACCTTTAACTGATAAGATTTGAATGTTAAATAAGGATTAAATAAAAATAAAATTGACAAGTGTCAGTGACAAACAATACAAACAATACAAATCTTTTTCTTTTTTTTTTTTTACTTGCGCAAACAGCAGAAGAACAAAACATGAGTACTCACACATTGTCAAATGATCACGGATAACTTAGCGCGCTTTACTATGGTAATACATCATAAAACCGTATAAAAAACCTGTAAATATCTACTATTTGTGTAGGCCTTTACTCACAATAACTTCCGAAATAAATACTCAAACACTTAAGAAATATAGCCTATTTATTGAAATTTCTAATCTTAAAGAACCAATTTAAAACGAAAACAGATTATCGTTGCGTGTCCTGCGGACATGAGAGCTTTGTCAACTTAAAATTATGCAGAAAATGAGAGTATTGATGTGCATGAATTAATGACGATCTATTTGCTTAAAATGTGACTTTCATAGAGCAGTATCACAACCTTATGTTATTAACCCTTAAGCATTCTATGTGACGACAGGAATGGCTGTGTGCATTGCCCTTTTTGCCAAGAAAAAAAAGGCTGATACAGTAAAACGTGCTCAAAATGTGGCTTTCGTTAGGGCAATGCGTCATATTTACGGATTTATGTCCATTTAACTCTGTGGCATGGCAGTGCCACGGTAAAAATGCTAAAAATTTGGTTTGTTGGGGCATGCAGGCTATATTTATATTGTTCTCAAAAATACTGGAACTGTAAAATGTAGACCTACAAAAAAGTCTGTTCATTTTTATTTTTGCTCCGTTGTACATCCGTTGTTCCACTATAGTGAAAAATTTAACACAATCAATGGTTTAGATCATTTAATAATTATTGCACAGACCACAACTGGCCAACAGATAAGTCTAAAAATAAATGATGCTCGATCCAACTCGACTCATGATGATCTCTTGCTCACGACATGCAATGTCAACTGTATACGTGTTCATTAAAAAATGAAATCAAATACGTTTTCTTTATGTTTAAATAGGCCTATTATAATGTTATTTTTTTAATATTTGATTATGAAAAGTGAACTGCATGACTAAGATCAAAACATCGTTAGATTCGCAATATATCTGGAGACATGGAGTGGGTCAGACATGATTTTGACCACTTCATTAAGATTGGTTTTGTAGAAAGCCTTTCTTTAAAGTGAATTTTGTTTTGTAAAAATTATATCTTAACTTTAATCAATGTTTCATCAACCGATCACCTGGATTTAATAAATAAGAAGCAAATATGTCTGACAATATAATCCTGACATGGAGGCGCAGGCGCGATCACTCGCAAGTGAACTGGAGCGCGCCTTATAGGCTAAATAAAACCGAAACTCAGCGGCTGCTTGCCTCACAGACATGAGAAATATACAGAAAGCGTGAAGTGTCTTTTAACTAAATAATTCAATAGACTACTCTCTGATTATGTAGGCCTAATCCGAATGAAATGTGCATCCCTGCGGAAATGATGAGAGTCAGCAATGTCAACATCTTTGCAGCCGACACTGATTCAGAAAACATTAGTTTATTAATAAACAATTAAAATGTCTCCTTGCTGTTTTTTTGCCAATTTCATAATCATTACTTTTGCCGGTCCTTAATGCAAGGTTTATGCTTGCGCTTGGGTACTATATAGATATTGTACCCAATATCTATATAGTACCCAAGACTCCGCAGATATGGTTTATTCTCTCCAGTATTTAAGAAATTAAATGAATTTAAATGTGATTAGTCAACTATTGGCTTAAATTAACTACTACTAGTCGACTAGAAATAACTTATTTCACATATTTTTGATCCAGTATGTCACATAGGTTTGAGCTTGCGCTCCGCACCCATGTTCTGACACAAACACAGAGGGAGTATTGTACATTATTATCAGTTTAAAATTATATTTGTGTATGACTAACCTGCACCATTTCTTTAGAACAAAACTTTGCAGCAGGTCTATCAACTCAAGTCATACACCAATCTTCTTCAGTTAGCCTATGTGTCCCACCCCAACACACCAGAGAAAAAACTTTGCAGGTCATATGAGAGAGAGCATACTCACATTCAGTGAACTTATAATGCTGCATTTTATTGTCAGTAAAAGTAAGGGCGTTGTAAAAAAAAAATAAATAAAAAAAATGCACAAGTGGAAAATATATATATAAATATGTTAAATACAATGATGTATATTAATATTATTCAGTGCACCTAATAAATAGTCTTTTATCAGTTAGTAAAGACAGTTTCAAGTAATATTGCAAAAATGTATAAAACAAAACATCCTCTTTAGCACCTTTAAGAAATTGAAGTGTTATTGTAACTCAACCAATGTGTAAATAATGCAACACGTTAGTGCGTTTTAGATGCTATATGTTGATGTCTGTGAGTGTATAATTAACACTGTCATTGTTAATTTTCTGTTTAAAATGTATGTTGTGTTATTTATACACTCACAGACATCAACATTCCTCATATGAAACACAACAATGGTGACCTGCTTCATGCCAGTGTAGTGGGATGAACGGTGTGCATTCTTTAAATTGGCCACAAGTCACGAATTGTCCAATCACATACTTTCACGGCTATATAAAAGGGGACTTTTAAAGCACTATTGTGTGTTTGCTCACCGCTGTGCGTCACTGCCCGAGGCCCGCCCATTCCGGTTTTTGGCTCTTTCCGTCTCTCAGGTATGTGTTTGCTAACTAGTGAGCATTAGAATGCGTGTCTGAGGTAACTGGTTTTATTTGGGTTGTAGTTTCCGACGAAAATCATTCATAGTGTTTGGTTGCGGCTGCCCTCTCACTCAACATGCTCCTGCTGTGATTATATCCTTTTGTGGGTTTGATGTCCGAGTGTGCGTGCGGACTGACTCGTGACTATAGCGACAATATGGAGGTATGTGTAACTATCACTAAGGTCTATACTATTTTTACGTGGTAAGTAATTAAATGTTTACATTTTTAGGAAGAATAGCTGATTTTAGGATCCATTGCACGTCGTGCAGCCTGTGAGGCAACATTCTTTGATGCTGCTGCTTTGTTTACGTTTGTTTCTGTGATCTGTCTCCGACTATTTAAGGTCACATCGGCGTGATAGTGCGCTGTTCATCGGTCCTTCTCGTTGGGTCAGCGCTCTTGTGTTTGGTTCATTTGTTTTATTTGTTCTTTTGGATTTGATGTTTATTTGGATGTGTTGTAATTGCTCTTTGTTGGTTTTGTTGATTATTTGTGTTATTCATTTGTATGTATTTTTTGTTTCATTTTGTTTAATATGTATTTGGCTCATGTTTTGTTGATTTATACCAGTATGGTACTGGGAGCAAACATCTCCCATTGAGACTGTTCCTAACCTTCATCAGTAGGTCTTGATCTTCTGGTCTCATACTTATAGTCCTATCTGTTTGTATTACTGCAATTAAAGCATTTTTTTTCTTCTTTTTATTATTATTATTATTATTATTTTCTCTTGTGTTTGAGGTTTTGGGTTAAATTTTGCTTCTTGTTGTAGGAACCGAGGCTTCAGGCAGGTCGCTGGTTGGCCCTCGTGTGCAGTG
The DNA here is from genome assembly GCA_028476615.1 of Culter alburnus. Classification (NCBI taxonomy): domain Eukaryota; kingdom Metazoa; phylum Chordata; class Actinopteri; order Cypriniformes; family Xenocyprididae; genus Culter; species Culter alburnus. Next base: position 51,224 of record JAOTNS010003829.1, on the reverse strand, counting down.
GTGGGACTCTGTCACGGAGTGCTGTGTGTTCATGCTTGACGTGAGTGTGCGTGTGTGTGTAGTGAGATCTGTGCACCTGGTGGTAAGATCTTTTGCAATATTGTAGCCGTGTGCTCATCACACTAGTTACCTGCCTTAGGTAAGCCTCGGTTTCCCTTTGGTTGTTTTTGTTTTCTTGTTTTTTTTTCTTCATCCATCTCCATAAAACATTCCTGCAGGCTGGGCATATTTTATAAGATTTGTGCTTGATTATTGTTGAAATAAAGTTTTGTATTTTGTTATCCACGTCTCAGGCCTCCATTATTTGAAACCACGTTCTTGTGTGCCCAATTAAAGGTGATTAATTCATAAATATCTTTCCCTGGTTGACAGGGTGGCGTAGTCAGTTTATTGAGAGTTTTGTTGAAATACCAAACCGCCACACCAGCATACAAAACACATTCATGGCTCCCAGCATGCACTCCAGAATGAATAAATTATGCAGCCGAATCATTATTAAATTATTCAGCATATGTACACACAGATTCATTTCACAGTCAAGGAAACGGAAAACATTAAAATGCATCATGTGACCCTTTAAAGTTGCTTAAAATTTAGTCTTTATTGAATTCTGATTGTTTTGAATTTACAGATCATAGCCTCAAATAACTAACTTTTGAGGAAATAGTTACTGCATTTTGCCTTTGGACAGCAGCAATGCTACTGAAGACATAGTTCATTAGCTACTGAGTTACTCCCCAAAACTGATGAACACTAAAGAAATTATTAACTTTAAGACATTTGCATGAAATCATAAATAAAACAACATTAAACCACACATTGCATTTATTCTTAAAGTCCCCCTGTGGTGGGAATTAATGGTAACTTTGGTGATCAAAGATGTGGGATAAAATGATTTACTAGGGGAACTTTAAAATAACTCTCGGACACTGACAGACAAAACAAGACATATTTACAAAAAAAAAAGTTGAGATCAAGAATAGTTCTCAGAAATAACCTGCTAACTATGATAGAAATAACTACTGAAACTAGCAGAGTTTCTCTGCAGGGTCACAGCATGTGTATATAAGGTGATGGACATACAATATATACAGTAAGATGTATATGTCTTTGAATATAAATCTTATGCTAAGACACAGTATATGATATTTTCACTGTTTGATCTGAGAGAATCTTTTATCTGTCTGACATCATTGATGGATTGAGTACTTTTTTTGCAATAAAGCTGCATGCGGAACAGAGGTTAAACTGTTAGCGTCATATGAGCAGAAATGGAAAAAAAAAAACCTTCAACCACATGCTATTCACATAAACACGCACTGCAGACATACAAACAGACAAACATCTATATGCTCATGCACTTTGACTCCTTTTAATTGCATTTAATTGGAGATTTAAACATAGTCTCAGTTTGTTGAGACTTTAAAGCAATAGTTCACCCTAAAATGAAAATGAAGTCATCCTGTACTCACACTGGTGTTGTTCTAATGCCATATGCTCTTCTTTCTTTTATGAACTACAAATGGAGAATTTATTAAAAATGGTTGCATCCATATAATGGATGAATAATGACCAGCAGCAAGCTTTAAAAAACACAAAAGTATTACAGATTCTTGGGATATAGGACAGGGTGAAAAGCTAACTAAAATGTAATGTATTATTTAATGAAATTCTTGATCTTGGCCATCTTATGCAGGGCTGCGTGACGTGCGCATTTGTGAGACTTTTTTAGTGCTGCAGTTCACACCGTCTCACCCAGAAAAAGCACACAAGTTGTGAGAGATCAAGATTAACAAAAAGACAACATAAAACTTCTAGAAATCCCACAAGAATACCCGTGTACTTTCTTCACTGACTCAAATATCACTGGACCAAAAATCCATAGATAGTTAACAGATGTGAACGTGACAACTTATTACGACAAACACAACAGATATAGTCATTTCAGAGAATGGCTCATTTTTGTTAATTTTGATTTCACAACATGTGATTTTTCTGGGCGAGATGGAGTAAACAGTGCAGTCTCATGAAAGTGCACATTGTGCACAGAAGAACAACGGTCAAGTACAAGAATTTCATCAAATAATACATTAAATGTTGGTTTGTTTTTATCAAAACCTATCATATACCCCAAGAACACTTGGGATATACAGCATGTGTCACATGGGATCATTCTGTGATACCTTTGTGTCTTTTTTAAAAAGCTTGATGCTGGCCACTATCACTGCCATTATATGGATGAGTGTGAGCAGGACATTTTTTTTTTCTCCTTTTGTTGTCCATAAAAGAAATAAGGGCATACAGCATTAGAACAACACGAGGGTGAGTAGATGATGACTTAATTTCCATTTTGGTGAACTGTCCCTTTAACAGTCAAACATGAAAATGCTCCAATGAGTCACAATATTTAGATAATTTGTTAAAAGACCATGTATTAAGAAGCTAATTCTTTAGGAGACTAATTTATTAGCCCATCTCTGAATATCACACTTCAAACCAATCAGAATGTCTGCTGGGATTTCTTGATCATACTCAGCGTGAAACTAGAGCAAAACTAAAAAAATATCTTTTCTTTTTTTGGTAAGAATTTGTGCTATATTTATTGGACAATTAGTAGTGATTCTCTCAAAGAACTCCAATCAGACTTAAGTTGTCTCAGGATGTTCCTAGTGAAATACAGCTGGATCTTCTACTCAGAAAAAGACTGAAGTTTGATCATCTCAAGGAGATAGGTGCATATTCCACTTGATCCTCTTTAACTTTCTGTTAAAAAATGGATTACACAAAATAAATGAAATATTAAAATAAGTCTAATTAATTTTTGAAGACTGACTGAGGTGCAATGTGAGGCAGCATGAGAAAACACTATCAAACATTTACTTAATTTACTGTATATCAGTAGTTCTGCTTTAGGACTCAAATGTTACATTACACATCAAGTGCTGACCCGACATGGTAGCAAAATTGTTAATCTTCCAAAAGAAATACATTACTTTAAAATAAAATATTGAAATGTAGTAATATTATCAGACTGAGGTGCAATGTGAGGCAGCATGAGAAAACACTATCAAACATTTACTTAATTTACTGTATATCAGTAGTTCTGCTTTAGGACTCAAATGTTACATTACACATCAAGTGCTGACCCGACATGGTAGCAAAATTGTTAATCTTCCAAAAGAAATACATTACTTTAAAATAAAATATTGAAATGTAGTAATATTATCAGACCTGTGACCTATTTTTGTGTGCGTGTGGATGTGTGTGTGTGTTTGGGGGGGTTGCAAGAGATCTTGCTGCTTTGTGCAAGTTCTGTGGTCAACATTACGTGGCACCAGTTCCTTGCTGCAAAATGTGTTGACATCTTTTCTGATTTAACAACATATACTAAATACCAAAGTTGATGCTAAAAATCTGATACATGTTTTTGTTGTAACATGATCCGATCGGCCAGATGTCTGTGTAACATGTAGCCTTGTTTTAAAGCAGGATCGACTACATTAATCTTATTTTCTGATATAACTAACTGGGCAGTGATTGCAGTTCCCAGCATGCTTTGCATGGGACTGCATTAGGAGATTAAATGTTGAAATTAAATAATATTTTATATGTTTTTTGTTTTGTAGTGTTTAATGCTCTGTTAAGTTCAGTTTGTTAAAAAAAAATGTATGTGTTTTTGTGTGGTTATTGTGCTGATGAGTGGAGCTTGTGCTGCTGAGTACACACTAAAAGATTTTTGAAAACGTATAAGATTTTCAAAGTGTGAAAGACCACACATGAGGACAAAAAATCCTAGATTTAACTGTTTCGCTCCTATAGTGTGTGGTTTGCCATGATGTGACAAACACAGCGCACCACACACAAACAGATTTTCAACCAGAGTCCTGACTGTGAACACGAGAAATCTCCCAAAATCTCTCGAGACTTCAGAATAAACATGACGGACGATATGCAGGAAGAATTTGCGTTGATAGTGTTTAGAATGATTTTGGTATGTTTTACAGGACACGTTGTATAAATGTAACCCCTCACCGTCTGCGCGGGCTTCAAACCTGGGTCTCCAGCGTGGGAGTCGGACGCTCTAACAAGGAGACTAAAGGTTGCAATCTCTAGCGTCAGTCGCTAGAGCATCTCTTGAGATCAGAGGAGTGAGGTTTACTCGCACAGCAACTACTAGCTGGCCTCCGTTACACTCACCCCCTAAACCTCACTCCCTTCCAGGTCAAGGCACCAATGTAACCCCTCACCCAGGTCCTTCTCGCCCCGCTCAGCACGGGCCTCGAACCCAGGTATCCAGCGTAGCAGTCAGATGCTCTAATGAGGATCAGAGGAGTGAGGTTTACTCGCACAGCAACTACTAGCTGGCCTCCATTACATAAACACTCATGCTGTTGCCACAAATAGTCAACCTGATCCTCCATCTCTGCTGTCCAAATCCATTTAACTTTATGTTGTGCCATGACTGCGTTTGTTATGCTTTTGTCTTCTGTCAGCTCACTTTCTGATTGGATATTGTTTTGTTTCACGTCATAATCTCCATAGCGTGTGTGCGTTTGTCCTCGGGGTTCTCCCACACTTCAGGATTTCCGATCGTAAATATTCAACGTGTTCGCGATTGGAGTGCCTCCGACAATCTTCTGAGCAGATTCAGTCACTCTAAACACACCTCACACCACAGGAAAATCTGATAAAATAATCTGTAGAACCATCAAGATAATCTGGACATACCTAGGATGTCGTTATAAGGGGCGAAATTGGCCCGAAATCAGCCCGATTATCTTGTAGTGTGTACCCAGCATTAGGTTGTGGACAGCAACATGATGTCTGTGGTGTGTTACTTTAATGAATGTTGACTGTGCTAACACAAATATTGAGACTAGTTTCATCATATTTGCTCATAATGAATGAAATTATATATAGTATGCAAACATATGCTATTGCTAGGTAATAGTTTGCTGCAACAAGAATTGAACTGTGTGGAAATGTTTTCCTCAGTTTTATTAAGTTCACTGTGCAGATTACCTTTGAGTGTATATCATGCTTGTAATTGATCTCTGTACTGTTTATATATGATCGTTGGCCACCTTATTAGGTACACCTGTTCAACTGCTCATTAATTCAAATAACTAATCAGCCAGTAACAATGCAGCAAGACAAGGTTGTTGGTGCCAGATGGACTGGTCTGAGTATTTCAGAAACTGTTGATCTACTGGGATTTTCTGTCATGGTTGCTAACACGGAGACAAGAGACAGATCCAAGTGCAGGTAAGTGTAATGGGTAATCCAATATCGTGAGTCCATAAACAGGCCAGGGTCAAAATCCAGAAAAGCAGTCCATACAGAAACAGGCACAAGAACAGGGAACAAGAAACAACACTGACCAGGAAATGTGAACTGAAAACTCCATGACTAGAACAGAAACCAACAGGGTATAAATAGACAGACACTGAGAACATAATACAAGACAGCTGTGTGTAATGAAGTGATCATGAGATAATGAATCCGGCAGTGCGTTATGGGTAATGAAGTCCAAGGGGTGAAAACAAGAGTCCAGGATGGAGTGCCCTCTAGTGGCTGATAGGCCACTCACACTAGTGATCATGACATTACCCCCCCTCAAAGGAGTGGCTACCAGATGCTCCACCAGACAAAAAAAAAACAAAACCACAAAAAAACTCAGGAGGGAGGTGGACAGGAGGAGGCTCAGGGGGAGGGATGGTGGACAGGAGGAGGCTCAGGGGGAGGGATGGTGGGCGGGCCAGGTCTCCAACAGAAGGCCAGGGGGGAGCCGGGGGAACAGTCCATGGAGACTCTAGTGGGGTCAGGGTTCTGGCAAGTTGCCAAGGCGGTGCTGGAGGAACTGACCAAGTGGGTGTCAACAGACCCGTGGTCCTGGCCGACAGCCAGGGTGGCACTGGGGGAACTGACCAGGCGGGTGCCAGCAAGCCTGGGGTCCTGGCCAACTGCCAGGGTGGTGCTGGGGGAACTGACCAGGCGGGTGCCAGCAGGCCTAGGATCCTGGCCAACTGCCAGGGCGGCGCTGGAGGAACAAACCAGGCGGATTTCAATGGTTCAAATGGCCTGGGCGGTGGCAGCAGGGCAGAAGGCTTGGATGGCGGCGGCAGGGCTGGCCAAGGGTGCTTCATGGCCATATAAGGGAGAGCGGACAGCTTGGTGACGGCCTCCATGGCCGTATCAGGGGGAGCGGACAGCTCGGTGACGACCTCCGTGGCCGTATCAGGGAGAGTGGGCAGCTCGGTGACGGCCTCCGTGGCCGTATCAAGGGGAACGGACAGCTCGGTAACGGCCTCCGTGGCCGTCTCAGGGAGAGTGGACAGTTCGGTGACGGCCTCCGTGGCCATATCAAGGGGAGCAGACAGCTCAGTGACGGCAGCGGGCTCAGGCTGGGGCTGCTCTGGGACGGCAGCGGGCTCAAGCTGGGGCTGCTCTGGGACAGCAGCGGGCTCAGGCTGGGGCTACTCTGGGACGGCAGCGTGCTCAGGCTAGGGCTGCTCTGGGACGACAGCGGGCTCAGGCTAGGGCTGCTCTGGGACGACAGCGGGCTCAGGCTGGGTCCACTCTGGGACGACATCGGGCTCAGGCTGGGACCGCTCTGGGACGGCAGCGGCCTTGAACTGGCCGACTGAGACACGCAAGACCACCAGGACATAAAAGGTTAAGACCCCCTTCCGGGCCACGACCGGACTGACATGTAGAGCGGACTGCTCCTGGACGGCAGCGGGCTCAACTGCTTCGGGACGGCAGCGGGCTCGGGCTGCTCCAGGACGGCAGCGGGCTCGGGCTGGCAGACTGGACTATGGTCAACAGACCCTGAATACAGCCTCCAGGCGCGTAGGACAATCAAGGCGCAGAAGGTGAAGACAGCCTTCCGGGCCATGGCAGGACTGACCGAAGAAGCGTGCAACTCTGGAGTGGACTCACTGACTGGAGCGGGCTCTGGAGCGGACTCGCTGGCTGGAGCGGACTCGCTGGCTGGAGCAGGCTCTGTAATAGACTCGCTGGCTGGAGCGAGCTCTGCAGTGGACTCACTGGCTGGAGAGGACTCCAAGCTTTGAAGGATGAAGGAAGCCTTCTTTCCTTCTCCTCCTCCTCCTCCTCCTTTTACTGGGGTGAAGCAGAGGCTCAGTGCCCATCTCCTCTGTGGCAACTGGAAAGTCTGTACGGTAGGGTACAGGTTGACCAGGTATAGCCCACTGGCTTCTATAACCGAGATATTTGATGAAGCCCCAGAAATCCAGGATCTGAAGACCCTCCAACTCCCAGAGGCAGAGGGTCATCCAAGCATATATTAAAAATTTCCTTCAGAGCGACATCACTATATCCCAGCCCTACCGCCAGGGTCCAAAACAGTTGTGCAAAACCACCCACCTCCTTGCCCTGTTGCCTCAGGGTGGTTAAGTTTTCCAGGCGAGCCATCCGCTGCTTCACAGTAGTCTGAGGTGTGATCTGGTTTTCCATCCTGCTGGATCTTAGGTGATGGAGTTTTCTGTCACGGTTGCAAACACGGAGACAAGAGACAGATCCAAGTGCAGGTAAGTTTAATGGGTAATCCAATATCGTGAGTCCATAAACAGGCCAGGGTCAAAATCCAGAAAAGCAGTCCATACAAAAACAGGCACAAGAACAGGGAACAAGAAACAACACAGACCGGGAAATGTTAACTGAAAACTCCATGACTAGAACAGAAACCAACAGGGTATAAATAGACAGACACTGATAACATAATACAAGACAGCTGTGTGTAATGAAGTGATCATGAGATAATGAGTCCGGCAGTGCGTTATGGGTAATGAAGTCCAAGGGGTGAAAACAAGAGTCCAGGATGGAGTGCCCTCTAGTGGATGATAGGGAACTCACACTAGTGATCATGACATTTTCATACACAACCATCTCTAGGGTATTACAGAATGATCAGAAAAAGAGAAAATATCCAGTGAGCGGCAGTTCTGTGGGAGAAAATGCCTTGTTGATGCCAGAGTTCAAAGGAGAATGACCAGACTGGTTTAGCTGATAGAAAGGCAACAGTAATTCAAATAAACACTCATTACAACCGCTTCTCTGAATGCACAACACATCCAACCTTGAAGCAGATGATCTACAGCAGCAGAAGACACACCAGTGACACTCCTATCAGCTGAGAACAGCAAACTGAGGGTAAAATTCACACAAGCTCACCAAAACTGGACAATAGAAGATTGAAAAAACATTGCAGATGAGTCTCAATTTCTGCTGTGACATTCAGATCGTCGGGTCAGATTGGCATAGATCAACATGAAAGCATAGATCAGTCCTGTCTTGTATTAATGTTTCAGACTGGTGCTGCTGGTGTAATAGCATGTGGGACATTTTTCTTGGCACACTTTGGTCCCCTTATGAGCATTGTTTAAATGCCACAGTTTACCTGAGTATTGTTGCTGACCATGTCCATCCCTTTATGAACTCAGTGAACCATCTTCTGATGGCACTTCCAGCAGAATAATGCACAAAGCTTTAATCATCTCAAAATGGTTTAATGAACATGACTGTGAGTTCACTATACTCAAATTGCCTGTACAGTCACCAGATCTCAAGCCAATAGAGCAGCTTTAGATGTGCTGGAATGGGAGATTCACATGATGGAGGATGTGCCTCTGACAAATCTGCAGCAACTGCGTGATATTATTATTATCATGTCAATATGGACCAAAAACTCTGAGGAATGTTTTCATCTTGCTGAATCTAAGCCACAATGACTTAAGGAAGTTCTGAAGGCAAAAGGGGTTCAACCCGGTACTGGCAAGGTGTACCTAATAAAGTAGCCGGTGAGTTCACAGTGAATTTTAGAGATCCTGCAATCTTTCTGTGTTACTCAGTGGTGTTAATGAAAACTGAGAAGAAACAGTTATTTATAGTTATGTTTTTCATATTCAATGATAATTATAAATATCTGATAGACAAGCACAGAAGCATCTAAGTCTTACTTGATGCTGAAATGAGACAGAATAAATGATCTTACCCATTTATGTGCATTTCTTTTGTTGAACACTGGCTCAGAGTAAGTGATCTCTTCTGCACGAGTCTGAACTGTTTTAACAATACAATGACAGATGCATTCAACAACCAAACTCAAAATGAACCAATTCTTTTTCTTCACAAAATCATTGTGAGTGACATTATTTTTATTATTATTTTATCATCAAGGGTCAAATTTAAGCGCTAACTGTTCACCCAAAAACTAAAATTACCCAAATTACTCATGTGACCCTCATGTCATTCCACAAAAGTAAGACCTTTATTTATCTTAGGAACACAAATTAAGAGATTTTTTATTCAATTTTGTCACGTAATTACTGCTATTCAAGGTCCAGAAAGGTACTAAACAGATCTTAAAAATAGTCAGTGTGACTGCGGTGGTTCAACCTTAAAAGTTATGAAGCAATGAGAATACTTTTTGTGCACGAAAACAAAACAAAAATGAAGACTTCATTCAACAATTTCTTCCCTACCCTGTCAGTCTCCTACGCAGTGAACGCAGCTCATAGCGACTCATTATTGGCCAGCTCGTGCATCAGCATCACATGCATGCGTCGTGCTGCTCATGTGAACAGCCTCGGCCAATACTGAGCCATGATTCTGACGTAGAACCTGAAAGTGCTGCAATGAAAATAGCTTAGGAGAATGACAGGGGACAGACGAATTTGTTGAATGAAGTTATTTTTTGTTTTGTTTTGTTTTTGTGCACAAATGTATTCTTGTGACTTCATAACATTAAAGGAACACTCCACTTTTTTTTTTTTTGAAAAAAGGCTAATTTTCCAACTTCCCTAAAGTTAAACAGTTGAGTTTTACCATTTTCGAATCCATTCAGCTGATCTCTGGGTCTGGCGGTACCACTTTTAGCATAGCTTAGCATAGTTCATTGAACCGTTAGCATCTCGCTCAAAAAAATGACCAAAGTGTTTCGACATTTTTCCTATTTAAACCTATTCAAATCTTTCCTATTTAATACTCTCATTCCAGCATAATAATCAAGGAACTTTGCAGCCGTACCATGGGTGCAGCAGGAGCAATGATATTACACAGCGTCTCTCACAAATGTCTTCATGGTTGCAAGGCACGCTCCATGTGCAAGCAGGGGGTCACAGCCGCTGCATAATATCATTGCTCCTGCTCCACCCATGATACGGCTGCAAAGTTCCTTGATTATTACACTGGAATGAGAGTATAGTTCCAAGCCATATCGGCCTATAAAATTGCAACTTTTCATTTTCCATCAGTCTTAGTACACAATGTAACTACAGAAGAGTCAAGTTTTAAATAGGAAAAATATTGAAACTCTTTGGTTTGTTGGATCAGACGACACGGGCCAGCCTTCGCTCCCTACGTGCATCAATGAGCCTTGGCCACTCATTACCCTGTCACCGGTTCACCACTGTTCCTTCCTTGGACCACTTTTGATAGATACTGACCACTGCAGACCGGGAACACCCCACAAGAGCTGCAGTTTTGGAGATGCTCTGACCCAGTCGTCTAGCCATCACAATTTGGCCCTTGTCAAACCTGCTCAAATCCTTACGCTTGCTCATTTTTCCTGCATCTAACACATCAACTTTGAGGACAAAATGTTCACTTGCTGCCTAATATAGCCACCCACTAACCGGTGCCATGATGAAGAGATAATCAGTGTTATTCACTTCACCTGTCAGTGCTCATAATGTTATGTCTGGTTGGTGTATCTCTGAATGTGTTCATCAGAAAGAAGAAAGTCATATATACCTATAATGGCTTGAGGGTGAGTAAGCCTGTGTTAATTTTCATTTTAAAGTGAACTAATCCTTAAAGACTATCAATTAAAATATTTAGTGTATAAGATTAGTATGTAACACTTGCCTTCTTGATCAGTTTTTCTGTGTTTCCTGCAGATGCAGAAGAACCCGACTGCAGCAAACAATCAACAGAGATCCAACAGAGATCAACACTATCAGAGAGACTGGAGAGTTTGTGTCCAGTGCTGTAATGATTAAGAAAGAAGTGAATGCATTAGTTGATCTACAACAGAAGACAGAGATCAGCTCAGTAAATAATCACATATATCAGCTCTGTTGTACCTGCACATGTGTGACAGAGGTGAGTGAGTCCAGATGTTGAGTCTGGTGCTGATGGGATTGTTCAGCACACAGCTGTAGTGTTTTTATCCTGATATTCCACCTCCAGAGGTAGAGAGAGACTGATGCTGAGATCAGACACACTGATGCTGGACAATAAACTGTTCCTTTGTACCAGGAGAGAGTCACATGACCCACATTCACAGCTGAACACACCAGTGAACAATTGATGATGATGAAGAACATTGTGAAGAGTTACTGCTGATGACAGGAACAGACAGACGAGCTGAAAAACATGGGGAGAATAGAGAGAAATGGGAATAAATCTAATGAACAATCTTATTTTGATTTAGTACTTTGAGTAAGTACAGTGTGATAATGACAAGTAGTGAGTGTCTGTCATCTTAAGTATTTAAATGTTAATAATGTTACAATAAAAATTGAGCAAAAATGCTATCTCTACTCCCATAGACAGAAACACTGAATGTTTTTGATGAAGATTTCGCTCCACTTATCTCTAGTTTATAAACTCCAGCATGTTCAGTGTGATGTTGTGATGGTCAGAGATACAGTTTGATCGTCATCTTCAGTCTGTCTCTGAATCTCCCATCAGTATTATTAGATGTGGGGAAGCTTAGTTTCCCTCTTTTGATTTGAGCTATCACAGACTTTTCAGCTCCAGATGTCCACAGTATGTCGTCGTCTTTAGGTATTTCAGTAAGATCAGTGAATAAATGACAGAATCTCCCTCCATCACTGACACTGAATCACCAAACACACCTGGAGAACATGAAGATAATTTTCATGACTATTCCAGACCTAGACATCAAATTTCACATTTCTGATTCTGGTCACAAACAGAGACCTGAATAAGTAGATCTCACAATAATGATGATAACAGCATATGAAAATAGGCTTATTCCAACAGTAGCAGCAGCTTTATTAGCCTGAAACAGAAAAAAAAAAAAGTTTGTAGAAATGTTTTTATAACTTACCGATCAGACTCCAGCAGCACAAACCGAACAAAACAAACGTGTAAAACATTTTCTTCAATAGTTTGTGAAAAGTCTGACCTAAAAAGAAGCATGTTGATCTGGTGTGTGGATCCTCCCCCCCAATCTAACAACATCAGCCACACACACAGAACGCATGTAATGTATAGTTACATATAGATGCTCTTCTGGCACTTAAAGCTTTAACTGTTCTTTAACTCTAGTGAACTCTCTTCATTTTTCATTCATTTCTTCAACTTTTCTTCATTCTTCATATTTAACATTTATAGTTTTTGAAAAGTAGTTGACTGTGTTAAATATGTAATAATATTGTGTGAATGTTGGATCAACTATTTCATGGTAAAAGAGCCTAATACTATACAGTGATTTTTATATGGTATTGTATATGTTTTTCAGTTCTCAGTTTTTTGTGTATGGAAAAACCAAAGTAAAAAGCTGAACTTGTTCACTGAACCTCTTTCACTGAAGTTTAGCTTCTGAGTAAAACCGAAAGCCACTGCGGTCGGTTTCCTTCAGACGTGTGGTTTGATCTCTTGGGTGGACAAACTTGTTTCTGAGAGTGGTTATTTAGAGAGCATGTGTGCTTAGTTTGTAGGTGAAGGTTAGTTGTAGGTGAAGGTTTCTTGCTTTTATGAACAGCTTTTTATGAAATGTTAAACCAAGATGAGAAACTGAGAAAAACAGAAACATAATTTCTAATGAAAATGTAATTGTTTTGTTTTTAAAAGAAATTGATACTTGTGTAGCAAGGTAGTAAAAACCATAAACAACATTTTCACATTCTAAAGGTTGTAGTTGGATCATTTATTTAAAGAAACATTTATTTTATTTAGAAATTTAGTCAACAGCTCACATTAAATGCAAAGTATTTAGCCACAATTACTTTATAAAAAATTGTGGTTTTTATTATTATTATCTTTATTGTAAATATGCCGTAACATTGACTTGGATGTCAGTGTCGAAGTAGAGTTTTATACATGAGGTGGGCAGCAAGCTACTTCAGGGGCTCCACAATGGCAAAATTAGCGTGAATCCCTAATCTGGCATCTAAGGAGCATTAATGAATCCTATTATTGCTGAACCTGCTAACCTGGAGTTCTTCAGTATGGCAAAGTGTGGTCCAAACAAACATGAACATGTGTTCATTTGTAGAAGAAAAGTCATATACATCTGGAGTACCTCTCAAGCATCCAATCAGCACTCAGAAGGTAATATAATAAATTAACATGTTGAATATATATGACATTTATTTTCAATATTTTATTAATCTATCTATTTTTGATAAAAGACTTTACTGTTTGGATTTGATTATTGGCAGTTAATAGATCCAGAAAACAGTTCATGCACACCAGCCAAACAACCAAAATACGACATCCACCACAGAAGATTGTGTCTTTCTGGAGAGTATTAATAATTCTTTAAAAATACTGATCTGCATCTGAGAATGCAATACATGTCAAAATAAGAGTCCTTCCCTCCATCTACTCAAAACATGTTTTAGCTATTTAAAGACTAAAAATTGATTTAACGTTTGTGAATTTATATTTATGGTTATGGCCAAAGACTATAGAATAAACACAAGACATGTCACTCATATGTTTTGAATGGGAGAAAGTGAAACGCTTAATATGGTTGAGTAATGCTGCATTCCAGGCAGGTTTTTGAGCCTGTAAGTCACAACTTTAAATCACGACTCACGACTTTGTAGCATCCCAGGAAAGTCACACCAAACTGCGTAAAAGTACTTCGGTAAAGTTGGTTTTATATTCGCACATTCGGACATCGTATTCAGTAGCTTGTTAATCACACTACATTGGACATTCAGTGGACATTCACAAGTAAATACGCCATTAAAAAATACTTGCCTATTTGATCGACTGTGAAAATGTTGTAAGTTGACAATCGTTGGTTGTCAATATCATGTTGCTGCTTAAAATTCGCAAACATTAATTTATTGCACATTTATTGGAAGTCTGAATTATCAGAAGTACCGAATGTGCAAATATAAAACCAACTTTACCCAAGTGTAAAAGTGTAAACAAACCAGCATGGCGGACCGTACCGCTTATGCTCATTAAGAATTATTTCTGTCGGCAAAGGTGTTTACTCCTTGCTTATTTGAGGTAAACAGAGGAGGAAAACGGCGCATTAGGCAAGAGAAGCTGTTATACCTTTTATTTCACGTTATTTTACCGTGCACTTGCATAAACACTGCATCCGTAAGGGCTGCGATTGTTGTTTCGTGGGCTATGTGACGTCAGAACCCGTAACTGGGAGTACATCGATCTAGTACAAGTTCACGGGTGGGAAGTCATGGGCTGCGTCCGAAAACTGGAAAATGCTGCCTTCTGAGGACATATTTCAAGGTAGTAATCCATCAAGGCACGACCGAATCCAATGTTAGCTTCACTTCCTCTCTCATGAGATAACTTCCTCAGATCGATTTTTGAAGGAAGCATAGATGTATCCTTAGCTGCCTTTGATATCCCACAATCCTGTGCTTTCCATTCTGTGACAGTTTAGCTAGAAAAATAAAGATGGCGTCCGAAAGTTGCTTTTGCTGCTCAGTTTGTGTATAAATGTATGATTTTGACCAACATATTTCAATTTTGATATAATTTCTATCGAGAAATTACTACTGTAGTAATTAAATATTTGTTTAGTTCTCACCAAAGCTCGCGCTATATTGCTGTAGATCATTAAACTGTTACGCTGCCTCAGAAGTCTGTCCGTAATCAGTTTCGTGAGGTGCCTTCATGTACAAACGCTGCCATACAAGTCATTCTCTTATAAGGCAGCGAGGCAGCAAGACAGCTACCTAGGTTTTCGGGCGCAGCCACGGTTTACAGGTTACCTGGGACGCGGCATAAGTCTCAGCTTCTAAATAGGGGCTAATCGCCGACTGGAAAAGTCATCGCGTCACTGCAGCGGCCGTTAGAAGCACCAGTTTCTATAGAAACAGTCAGACACGCGCTTCCGAAATGAGGTACAAGAGGAGCATCGCATTTAGGTCTGCGCATGCGCATTAGCTTGATCCAGCCTGAAAATACAGTTTTTTTTTTGTCACGATTCGAGCATTTAGAAACAAAATTTATGAGACGTTGTTGTCAGTTTCATTGGTGATTACAAATATGAAATTTAATTGAAAGTTTGGCAAACAGATTTGGAGAATTTGATGTTTCCCCATTCAAAAAGATTTTTTGCACTTGCATACCCGAGAGGCGTTTCAAAGATGGCCGCCGAGTGAAATGACTTATCAGCTGTGTCCAAAAACTATAAAATGCTGCCTTTGGAGGACACATTTCAAGGTAGGAAGGCATCAAGACATGTCCGAATCCAATGTTAGCTTAATTTTCTGTCTCATGGATACCTTCCTCAGATCGATTTTTGAAGGAAGTTAGATGTATCCTTAGACGCTTTTGAATCCCACAATCCTGTGCTTTCCTTCTGTGACAGTTGAGCTAGAAAAATAAAGATCCGAAAGTTGTGTTTGCAGAACAGTGTAAATGCAACAAAACTCAGGCCAAACATGCATTAAAAATACCCTTTTACAAATGTATTGCAAAAGTTTTATTTAAAGTAAGTTCAATCAAATGCAATTAACTAATCATCTAATAAGATATAGTGTCTATATAACATGTGTTCCAACAACCTGTTAAAGAGAAAGGACTCTGTATCAGTTCAACTAAGTGACTGTCATCAACGTGCTCATATCTACAAACTGCTTACCTGTGTTGTCCTGTGTTCGTGCCTCTGTCTATAAATAAACTGTGTTAACTGTGACCCTCTTGTTCCCGTCTGTTGTCTGACACTTTGATATATAAAGTTTATGTTGCTTATATTGTTATTAAAATGCAGCACACTTAGAATGATGTGTCTTAAAATATACTAGTAGTTCTTTCTATCAGACAGAAGTGAACCAGAGGTGGTCTTATTATTGGTGTGAAACTATGGCGCTTGTACATTCACTGTTTTTTTAAATTGTTTCTTACAGGGATAATTGTCTCTTGCAACTTTTGTTATAACAAATGTGCTTCAGAAACACACAAATATATCAGCCAGAGATGGTCAAGGGTCAACTAAAGCAAACACTGATCGCCATAATGGTGACTTCATTTTTTATTATTTTCAATAAAACAACATATAAACCTTAGTTCATTCGTAATAAGAAGTTTTGTATGAAAGAAATAAAGTCAAACTGGACTATAATAAGTGAAGATGCTGCTCTAGAGAGATCTTTTTTATGTTCTGATGCTGCCAATCATTTGACCATTTTAGCATGTTTTGTTATTGTATTAATTACAAATTATTTTTGTAATTTTACATATATTTGTGTGTAATTTAAGAAAAAAAATAGTATTTTTTTCTGTATAAAAAGTGAATTACTGTAATGTTTCATTAATGTCATAATACTTAAAATAACAGCTGAGTTGTTATTTTAAAGATAATTTTACAGTTTTGACTACAATTTTTAAAAAAAACCTGAAAAAAATAAAATTTTCTGTTCGTTATCATCAGGTGTCTTCAAAAATCCAATAAACATTACTCAATTAATTACTTATACCTAATTAACTCTTAACACTGCTTCAGTGTTACTTTAACACCCTGCTGATGGTTTCCGTATGAACACCGTGCGATGATGATTTAACACCAAGGAATTTATGTGAATTTTCCTATTGGACCCGAATCTGTAAGAAAAAGACAGACAGTTGTCTGTCATGTCCCACCCACCCCCAAATTACGGCAATGATAGATTGCCCCAGGGATGACGCGTTTTTGTAGGCAAAACCCGGAAGCGAGTTAGCATTTTAGGACTTCCGGTTCCAATGCCGTAAAGTCTATGGGTTTTTTAATGGGTTTTTGCTAAATCGCCTGAAATAAGGTCGGTGGGCACGTTTTGATCTATGACACAAAAACCACCATTTATAACCCACTTGTGATTTTTTAATTAAACTTTACTGTGTCTCAAAATCGCGGTTGCTAACAAATTTGCTAAAGGACTCTTCCTTTGCGGGGACTTAGACGTCATCATGGACAAACAGATATTTGGACAGCATTTCTCATGAAAAGTGGATAAGTATTCATACAAACCAACGCAATCATATCAGGGAGCATGTTTTTAAATAGAGTTGTTTTTTAATAAAGTTTGAGGAAGCTTGGTGGTGGCGACGGTGATCCCGACCATGGTGGCTGGTAGTCCCGTTTATAGCCTACTGTTAGCCTTTTATTCTGACGAACTTTATTTAGGCTTCAAAATATATAAATGTTGTGTTAACTTTGAAAGATTATCTTGATAGACAAAACGTGTAGTTGTCTAACCCTTTGTTAACACACAGAGCTTATTTTCCTGCGATTTTCCAAAAGTCTATGGGAAAAATGAATAGGCTTTCAGTCGAGGGAACCCGCGCGCCGCTAACTTCCGGGTTGGCCTCCAAAAACGCGTCATCCCTGGGGCACTCTATTTCACCTTTCAGTTGTATATGATTTAAATCATAAATGGCGCCATCTAGTGGGTTTATGAGAAACAGCAGCTAAAGCTTTATCAGTACTGTGAACTCAACAGGAAACAGACAGATGGCAGCACCTCAAGAATAAAAAATGGGATGTCTGTGAACTACACAGACGATGCAATAACTCTGGAGTGATCAGGTTCAGTCAAATGATACACCGCACACACCCGGTGAAGACAATCATGACATAGGCCTACTGTGTCACTGCATGAAAAAATAATTGGGATCAGTTTTATTATTTGTTATATAACCAATGTCTCATGAGTGATCTTGATCAACATAACGAACATCATACAACCAATATCCTGATTCAAATATACCCTTCTTCTCTAATACATTTGCACTGGTAACCTACTAAACCCATTAGAAGATTTCTATAGCATAAAAACAGTAAATGAAAGGGTTAAAGGCCACTAAGGTTTAATTTTTTTGTTTTGCATAGTGAGTGCAAATCATCATGTTTTGTTGTTGTTTGTTTTTAAGAGTCTTAAAAAGGCCAGGAGAAACTTTTCACCTACAAGCTAAACACACCTGCTGTGAATACACACTCTCACCTACAAGATGTGTCCACCAAACAGATCAAACCACACCTCTGAAAATAGACCACAGCTGCTTTCAGTTTGACTCAGAAGATGAAGCTCACTGCAACTTGTACTGTGAGATACCAGACGGTTTTAGCTCTGTATCTTTATTTTGGTTTTGCATACACTATAATAGAGAATAGAATTAATATATACACACCATATTAAAATCACAAGGGTTAGGCTATATTTTTCTATGAATCTGATATTCAGTGTTATTCTTCTACTTTTAGCCTTTAAAAGTCTGATAAATACCTTTCAAAAAGTAGACTATGTTAACTGATAAAAACACATTTCCAACCATTAAAAGACTTAGGCCCAGATTCACAAACAGGGCTTAGGTAAGCCAGGATTAGCCCTTAGTTCAACTAGGACATTTAATTAACTTTGTAAATGTGCCTTAGAAAAAACATTACTGGTGTACATCTTAAGACAAAACAACGAGATTGATATATTTTAAGATTAACACCTAGACAGTTAAAACCGCCCAACATGCATTTTAGTCTGGGACTAGACTGAAATCTTGTTGGTGAAACCGGGGTTAAAGTCATATAAGGGCCAGATAAACTATAACATTATATGATATACAGATGCAGTGTATGAATAGAGGGTCAAACTGTCGTGGGAGGATTCACACGAGTATTTTGACGGACAGTGTTATTAGACTGAACTCTGAACAGTTAAAGAAAATGTTTAACATGTTTGTTTTGTTCTGTTTGTGCGGCTGGAGTCTGATTGGTAAGTTATGAAAACAAATTTAATGTTTTTTTATTCCTATTTTACAGTAATAAAGCTGCTGCTACTGATCAAATTAGATTATTTTCATCTGCTGCTATCTGTATCACATGAAAAATTATTGCGATCTACAATTTTGAATTCGGGTCGCATCATTTATTTTTTTGAACACTTCTGCAGTAATCATAACAGATAAAAAGTCATTCAGTTGTCAAAATGCACATGAACCCTGAGAGCATTAGAGATTCAGTGAGCCTGTTTTATCTACTGATATAAACGTCTTATTTAAAAAAATATATATATTAAAAATATCCATAACTAAACTTGATGCTGTTTTCATGCTTTTGTTTTCAGTATATTAGTAATTTTACACATTGATTTTGCTCCACTGATAAATTTAAAACAAAGACCAAATTTGGTTTCACACATCTGTCTGTTTATATTTTCATCTTTCATCTTGTGTTTGTGTCTCTCCTGCTGCTGTGAATGTTTTTCAGTTCATATGTACATGACAAAACTACAGCTGATTTCAGGAATTATAAACCAACGGGAGTCTCAATCTGTTTAAATGTTTCTGTTCTCCAGGTGTTTTGGTGCTGATGAGTGAAGTCAGTGATTGAGGGAGATTCTGTAACTTTACACACTGATGTTACTGAAATACACGAAGATGAAGATTTACTGTGGAAATATGGAACTGAAACGTCTCTCATAGCTAAAATCAGCATTAAAAAACAAAACTTCTCCACATTTGATGTTGATGGGAGATTCAGAGACCCAGATAGCAACACTGTGTCGGCCCAGATCCGGCCCACATCTGGCACATGCGGAATGATGATCTGGGCCCACATGTGGCAGGAATGATGGCTTGGCGGACCGCTCCTGTTTGCCAGATCTGGACCACAAGCAGGCCACAAAAATGCCAAATGTCAGCCAAGAGCAAAGAACTGGACCTTATCTGATCCACAAAATCTGATGTAATATTTATAGAGTCATTTCAGCATTAACAAGCCAGTTTTCAAGCAGAATCACTGAAGGAAAGAAGAAAAAAAAGAGATGAGCAGAAACACAAAAATTACAACTGACTTCAGTCACAGCCTTAGAGGAAATCAACTGAAGATAAAAGACATTAAATCACTGAAGATCTGATTAAACAACTCCACAAACAGCATTAATGTCTTTTATCTTCAGTTGATTTTATCTAAGGCTGTGGCTGTTGTAGTTCTTGTGTTTCCCTCTTTCCTTCAGTGATTCTGCTTGATAACAGGATTGTTAATGCTGAGATGACTCTATCAATAATATATAAATATTTGTGGATCAGATAAGGTCCAGTTCTTTGCTCTTGCTTACATCCCATCTGGCAAACAGGAGCGGTCCGCCCAAGTGCCATCATTCCTGCCACATGTGGCCCAGATCATCATCCTACATGTGCCAGATGTGGGCCGGATCTGGGCCGACACAGTGTTGCTATCTGGGGACGGACTGAAGCTGGACGATCAAACTGGATCTCTGACCATCATGAACATTTTTTAAATCATTTTGAGATGACAGACAGTATTAACACTCACTCAACACAGTGATTTGAAAATAAGATGATTAGATTCATCAATATTTCTCTGGTGTTTTTCAGCTCGTCTGCCTGTTCCTGTCATCAGCAGTAACTCTTCACAATGTTCTTCATCATCATCATCATGTTCAATTGGTGTGTTCAGCTGTGAATGTGAGTCATGTGACTCTCTCCTGGTACAAAGGAAACAGTTTATGTCCAGCATCAGGTGTGTCTGATCTCAGCATCAGTCTCTCTCTACCTCTGGAGGTGGAAATCAGGATAAAAACACCTACAGCTGTGTGCTGAACAATCCCATCAGCAACCAGACTCAACATCTGGACATCACTCACCTCTGTCACACATGTGCAGGTACAACAGAGATGATATATGTGATTATTTACTGATTTTACCTCTGTCTTCTGTTGTAGATCAGACTGACAAATTCAATGAATATCATTACAGTCTCAGTCTCTGTGATAGTGCTGATCTCTGCTGGATCTCTGTTCATTATGGCTGGATTTGGGATCTTATGCATCTGCAAGAAACAAAGAAAAACTGATCAAGGCAAGTGTTTACTACTGATTTTACCTAGTATTATACCAAATAATTCATATTGACTTATGAGTAGTTGTTAGATCAAAATCTCAATCATAGGTAGAATATTTGTAGTCTCAGTCATCAGTTAAGAAACAGCCCAGATAGCAACACTGTGTTGGCCCAAATCCGGCCCACATCTGGCACATGCGGGATGATGATCTGGCCCACATGTGGCAGGAATGATGGCACTTGGGCGGACCGCTCCTGTTTGCCAGATCTGGACCACAAGCAGGCCATAGAAATGCCAAATGTCAGCCAAGAGCAAAGAACTGGACCTTATCTGATCCACAAAATCTTATGTATTATTTATAGAGTCATCTCAGCATTAACAATCCTGTTTTCAAGCAGAATCACTGAGGGAAAGAAGAAAAAAAGAGATGAGCAGAAACACAAGAACTACAACTGACTTCAGTCACAGCCAGTGGTGTAGTCGGGGCGATACGCACGCATACGCCATATGCTTACTTTTTGCTCAGGGCTGTTTGCGTATTACGACTTCTAAGGATCAGTATTTGCGTATACCCACTTGTTTTTGCTTCGAAAGTCCATAAAATAATGTCCTGTCATCTTCTCCTTTAACTGTGTGTCCAATGCTTTTGTGTAAACTCGCGATTCTTTGTTGTAATTGGTGCATGAGCACTTCTGTCATTCTACCTTTTTCCGCTCATCATCGGCTAAAAACCAGGCTGTGCGTGTTCGCGCTGCAGTGAGAGACTCCGATCCCCACTGAGCAAATTACGTCCAGAAGACGTCTTTTTCAGGTCTTGTCTCAGGTTGAAAAGACGTCCACTGAGGGGCCAGAATGAAAGTTTTTATGACGTCTTTTTTGGACGTCTTCTGGACATCCGATATAGACGAACACGCACCATCACCAAAGGAAAATCACAATTTTTAAGCCACCATCGTGGAGATGAGTGTTTGCTTTAGTTGGGCTCTTGACCCTTGCCTTATTAATATTAGAGTTTGTTTGGGCAGTTAACTGAGTCATAACAGCCAGACAAGCAAAGAGAAATGATCAGGTGTTGGTTATGTTTTCACATAATCATTATTAGATCTGAATCACTGAACTTGTTTAGAACCCAATCTCTGAGTTAGATTTACATTATTGATTACAGCAGCACTGTGATTCTACAGCAGAAGATCAGCTTTATCAATATAATATAAAGGATTTCACAAACAGTTGTTCTGAGCAAAAAAAAAAAAAATTCTCTTAGGCACACACAGACATCAAGAATCAGCCTGTGAATCTCAACAACGGTGACAAGCAACATATTCTGATCAACAGATCAACTCTGAACATTAGAAAACAAGCTACTAAAAAGTCACATTAACAGAACAAAATAAAATATGAGAATAAAGGAAATTACTAAAACAATTAACTCATAATTTATTCATGCAGCAATGCATGATGGGAGCCATGTGTGAATTTTGATTGGTTTGCTCCCAGAATGCATTGCAACATGCTTTTTGATGGTCACCACTGTTGAGATTCACAGGATGATTCTTGATGTCTGTGTGTGCCTAAATTAGAATCTTTTTTTTTTGTTCAACACACCTTTTCTGAAATCATGTGAATCACATTGATAAAGCTGACCTTCTGCTGTAATCAATAATGTAAATCTAACTCAGAGATTGGGCTCTAGATGAGTTCAGTGATTCAGGTCAAACAATGATTAAGTGAAAACATAACCAACACCTTATCATTTCTCTTTGCTTGTCTGGCATGACTGAGTTAACAGCCCAAACAAACTCTAATATTAATAAGGCAAGGGTCAAGAGCCCAACTAAAGCAAACACTCATCTCCACGATGGTGGCTTAAAAAGTGTGATTTTTCTCCTTTGGTGATTGTGCGTGTTCGTCTATATCAGATGTCCAGAAGACGTCCAAAAAAGACGTCATAAAAACTTTCATTCTGGCCCCTCAGTGGACGTCTTTTCAACCTGAGACAAGACCTGAAAAAGACGTCTTCTGGACGTAATTTGCTCAGTGGGTCAAAGCCGCTCGGTGTTTTGAGCGGCGCATTGAGCGCAGTTCTCTCACTGCAGCGGTCTCGGCGTGAGAAATATGGTGGTGAGGAAATAAGACTATTCATTAATTATATAGCCTACATCATGCGTTCAGAGCTTTTATAAGCGCTAAGTTCCCGTACAAACTGAAAAGACCATAAACGCAAATGAAGCCTTGCTTATTTAATGCATTAGTGCGCGAATCAAAAGCGAAACATACTAGGCTGCTACTATGAATCTTATTAAGCTCCAAAAGTGTTAAAAGATTTCCACGAGCCATCCCGAAACTGATGATAAAATGTGCGATCCATTTGAATTCTATTGAGAGTTAAACACTTTATAACGCTATAGAGAAAGTCAAACGTGATCTAGACTGATGGACAAAATGAACAAAAGACTGAAAAGAGGACGACAAATCTTGCCCCAACAATTATTAGGGAGCTTTTTAAACTATTCATGACCCTCCCTTATTAGAATTTATATAGTTTTATAGTAATTATGGTAAATTTGGCTAACTTGTAGAATTTATAACCTATTAAGGGAATTCACTAGATTTATATTACATCTGTGACATCTTGTTTCTATAGGCTATGTGTATAGGCTATTTTTTTCATAACAAATGCTTTTATAATGGAAAATGATAGTTTGACTTCTTATAACACAATGAAGTAGACAATTCTGTCAAACTGATACGCTTATATAGTAATAAATAATATAAAACTGAGTTTACAGAGGTTACCGGGGAAACAGCTCTATTTCTGCTGCTCCATAAGCGCACCTACTGACAGAGAGTGGTTTAAATTTTCATTCAGCCTGATTACTGTTTTTGTTTGTTTGTGACCAAATTTTATAATGTTAATAAATTAGATTTCGAATAATTGGCTTTTTTAACACCCTTTTGAATAAAATGAAACTTTAATTTCAGATATCACTTTTCACAGTGAATATAATTCCAAAGCAACATGTTTAAATAATAGTCAAACTGTAAAGCATTAAAAATGTCAACCAATTTTAGAATGCACTGTATTTATTTGTTTTTAATGAGCATTTACTAGTGAACAACAACATAAAGTACAATTTACTTGTGTTTTTGGTTTTTTTTTTTTGTTTTTTTTGGGGGGGGGGGGGGGGGGGGGTAATAGTACAGGTCAGTGAGATCAGGTGTTGGCTGCTAGCCGTTGATGATTTTTACTAATCAATGATGTTGTTTAGATGAAAAAAACTGTTTTTGTGCCATTATACATAACATTACAAACCCTGTGTTTCTGTGACATGAGCTTTGAACTGTATTGCAGAAATTATTATTTTTTTTTTTTAAAAAGCACTTTGACATGACACACTAAGACATCAAGAATCAGCACATGAATCTCAACTATGGTGACAATCAAAGCATCATGTAGTCGCAATGCTGCTGGGTACTATAGTACAAAACTCCCAGAATGCATCAGAGCATTATGCGCTGATCTGATTGTCTAAATATTTTGTTTATTGTCACCATCATTGAGATTCATATGCTGATTACTGATATCTGTGTTTGTCAACATAGTCTTCCTTCTTGTGTTTTTATTTTCATCTTCTAACTGATTTCTGCAAATTATCTGGATTTCATTTTGCAGTAACATTTATATTCAATTATTATGACTTCATGAAGCAGGCTAAAGTCAAGAGGCCAACTAATGGAAACATCATCACCATCATGGTAACCTCAAATGAAACAACAGAGAGTTAAACTTCTGTTAATTCTCAGTGAACGTCTGTAGACGTGTGACAGAAATAAAGTCAGTCTGGTTAGTAATAAGTGAAGCTGGTAATGCTGTTTGTGGAGTTGTTTAATCAGATCTTCAGAGATTTCATGTCTTTTGTCTTCAGTTGATTTCATCTAAGGCTGTGACTGAAGTCAGTTGTAGTTCTTGTGTTTCTGCTCATCTCTTTTTTTCTGTTTCCTTCTTTCCTTCAGTGATTCTGCTTGATAACAGGCTTGTTAATGCTGAAATGACTCTATAAATAACACATAAGATTTTGTGGATCAGATAAGGTCCAGTTCTTTGCTCTTGGCTGACATTTGGCATTTCTATGGCCTGCTTGTGGTCCAGATCTGGCAAACAGGAGCAGTCCGCCCAAGTGCCATCATTCCTGCCACATGTGGGCCAGATCATCATTCCGCATGTGCCAGATGTGGGCCGGATCTGGGCCGACACAGTGTTGCTATCTGGGAGGCGCCTCAGCCCCTGTGATGTGTGACAGCAGCAGCGCGAGATCTCGGGAGAATCAGATCAATTGTGGTATAAAGCATTCTCAGATTTATTCAGGAAGAAGGGTCATGATTATAGACATAGGTCAAACAACAATCTCCAGGATGGCTTGAGCATCCAATCATAAACGACTTAAGAATCAAACCTTACCATGTATGGCATTTCAAGAAATGTAATAATAAATAAGAAATGTATGTGCGTAAATGTGTGTTTGTGTCTTCAACTTCTGGTTGTGTGTGAGAGTGTTGGTGTGTCCAAAGACTACTACTCCTTGTTTTGTCTAGATAGGTACATGATGTGCAATGGAAAAATCTCAAGACACAAAGTCAAAAAGTGAAGCCCAAGAAAAGAAATATTTAACAATAGTATAGTAAAGTTCAACTAAAGTCATAAATAAAGCCATAAGCCTGAGCGGACCCATGTCGGATCTGTGGACGCGCACGCGCTTTTACTGTAACGGTTGTATCAATTTGCGGGTCCCAAACGGACCCGCCGCAGAGGTAAGGTTTTAATCACGGATGCGGAGCGGCTGCAGCGCGGAGCCAAGGCGGGGTCCACGATCCGCCTTCGTTACAGATCCGTCACTGCGCGCAAGTGGACTCCGATACAGGTCCGTTCGCGGGGTCAGAAAGTAAAAGTCCTGCTATATTTTTTTTTTTTTTTCACCCACTGAAGCATTAATGAGATAAATAAGTGATTAATTGAGTGATGATTGAGCATTATTGAAGACACCTGATGATAACAAGCAGAATCACCAAAGGAGAAAATCACAATTTTAAGTTACCATCATCGAGGTCAGGGTTTGCTTTAGTTGAGCTCTTGACCCTTGACTATTTAATATTGGAGTTTGTTTGGGCTGTTGTAACTGAGTTGTAATAGCCAGACAAGCAAAGAGAATGATTAAGTGGTGTTGGTTATGTTTTCACATAATTGTAATTTGATCTGAGCTCATTTAGATTTACATTATAGATTACAGCAGCACTGTGATTATACATAAGATCAGTTTTTATCAATAAAATATAAGATTTATTAAAAGTTGTTCTGATCAAAAACACACAGACATCAAGAATCATCCTGTGAATCTCAATGACGTGACAAGCAACATTTCTGATCACAGATCAACTCTGAACATTAGAAAACAAGCTACTAGTCACAGAAGAACAGCAAAATTTAAATAGTGAGAATAAAGAAAATTACTAAGACAATTCAGCTCATAATTTATTCATGCAGCAATGCATGATGGGAGCCGTGGATGAGTTTTGATTGGTGGCACCCAGAATGCACTGCAACATGCTTTATTATTCTCACCACTGTTGAGATTCACAGGATGATTCTTGATGTCTGTGTCTAAATAAAAGCCTTTTCTTTTTTTTCTAAGAACAACTTTTGATGATTGAATTATTTAAAAAAAAACTGGATCTTCTGCTGTAGAATCACAGTGCTGCTGTAATCAATAATGTAAATCTAACTCAGAGATTGGGCTCTAAATGAATTCTGTGATTCAGATCAAACAATGATTATGTGAAAACATAACCAACACCACCCGATCTTTTAACTTTACTTGTCTGGTTGGTTTTAATGCAGTTAACACTGCCCAAATAAATTTTAATATTAAGAAGTCAAGGGGTCAAGTATGGAAGCCCGTTTCCACCACAAAAAAAAAAGCCACTAAAAAATAAAAGATGAATTGCGACTTTTTATCTCAGAATTCTGACTTTTTAACTCGCAATTGCGAGTTTATATCTCACATTGCGAGTTATAAAGTCAGAATTCTGAGATATAAAGTCGCAATTGCGTGATAAAAAAGAATTCTGAGATATTTGCGTGATAAGTCCGATTCTGAAATAAATTCGCAATTGCGGATATAAAGTCAGAATTCGAAGATAAAGTCGCAATTGCGTGATAAAAGTCACAATTCTGAGATATAAAAGTCCAATTGCATGATAAAAAGGTCACAATTCTGACTTTTTCTCACTACTGTGAACCGTTATTTCTCACAGTTCTTACTTTGCTTGCGTTTCCTTTCATTGCAACTGACCATCAGTATTACTGTTTTGTTATTATTATAAATTAAATAGACCATCAGGATTGCTGCTTTGTTATTGTTACGTCCCCTGGCGTCTAGAGGTATGGAGACGTAACATGAAAAGGTTAACTATTAAAATGCTGTTAAAAGGATGGACTTATTTATTAAGGAGATATGATGTGTGCGATGAGAAACAGGCAGAGAAGAAAACTGAATTTATAGTTGCTTTTAGTAAGGGAAAATAATTCAATGTAACAAAACACCAATGATACAATAAGCAGTGAACCAAACATACATCCCAACAACAAATACCTATTTACAAATTATGTACAAAAGTAAATAAACGATAACAAAGCAAGGGACGAGAGCGGTGCTAAAACAAAGAAATCAATAAAACAAACAAGTAACTAAACCCCAACAAATCCTAAACTAATCAAAGAAAGCAAGGAAAATAACATCTTCAGTGTAGAACGCCGCTATCTACACTAACTAACAAACAAAAGTACATAAATTGGCACCCGCTCCTAAACTAGTGTGTTTAAACAACTTTACTCTACGTGTTGCGAGGTGTAAGTCACGTGACATACTAACCTGGTCCCATCACTATGTATCGCAGAAGGACTTGAACAAACTCTGACAAATCAAGAGTCGAGTCACGCCATAATCACAGTAAGTAGGGCATGATGAACCAGTTTCAAGTGAAGAAACACACAATAACAAATCAAAACTAAACAAGAAAAAATACGACAGCAAACGAGGCAGCAAACAAAGCAAACGCTTCTCCCGCGCTCGTGTCGCATCCGGGTCTTTATACGCGCCCACTAGCGTCTCATTGGTTCTCGGGATGTCGCGAGACTCCGATGACTGGCCGCGACGTCATCCAATTACGGGACCTGTAACAAGTGACAGTGAAGGAGAGAGAGAGAGAGAGAGAGAACGCTACGGGACGTAACACCCCCACCCTTAAAAAACAAACATACACATGTTTGATAGAACCAACCTATACCAGTACTCTTCCTTAGACCCGAGACAGAGCGTCTGCCACGACATTATCTACCCTTCTTGTACCGGATCTCAAGATTGTAGTTCTGAAAAATAAGGGACCACCTCATCAACCTTTGGTTCTGGTTACACATACGTGAAATAAAGGTTAACCTTTTCTCATGTTACGTCTCCATACCCTCTAGACGCCAGGGGGACGTAACATAATTGGGGGCTCGTCCCAAAGCGATGCTGTCTCCTTTGTTAAGGAATAAGGTGTGTGTGGTTACAGGCAGAATTTTGTGTGAATGCAGGTCAGAGGTGGACATTCCAGGGTCAGAAAGTAAAAGTCCTGCCATATTTTATCTCATCATCCACTGAAGCATTAATGAGATAATTAAGTGATAAATTGAGTGATGATTGAGCATTATTGAAGACACCTGATGATAACAAGCAGAATCACCAAAGGAGAAAATCACAATTTTTAAGTTACCATCATCGAGGTCAGCGTTTGTTTTAGTTGAGCTCTTGACCCTTGCCTTTTTAGTATTAGATTTTGTTTGGGCAGTTTTAACTGCATTAAAACCAAATAGACAAGCAAAGTTAAAAGATGATCAGGTGGTGTTGGTTATGTTTTTACATAAACATTATTTGATCTGAATCACTGAAATCATTTAGAGCCCAATCTCTGAGTTAGATTTACATTATTGATTACAGCAGCACTGTGATTCTACATAAAATCAGCTTTTACAATACAATTTTTTTTTTTTTTTAAGAGTTCTGATTTAAAAAAAAAGTGCTCATTTAAACACAAACATCAAGAATCATCCTGTGAATCTCAACAGTGGTGGCCATCATAAAGCATGTTGCAGTGCATTCTGGGAGCCACCAATCAAAATTCATCCATGGCTCCCATCATGCATTGCTGCATGAATAAATTATGAGCTGAATTGTCTTAGTAATTTTCTTTATTCTCACTATTAAAATTTTGCTGTTTTTCTGTGACTTTTTAGTAGCTTGTTTTCTAATGATCAGTGTTTATCTGTTGATCAGAATATGTTGCTTGTCACCGTTGTTGAGATTCACAGGCTGATACTTGATGTCTGTGTGTGCCTAAAACTTTTTTTTGTGATAAAGACAACTTTAAAAAAAAAAGAATTCTGTATTGTATAAGCTGATGTTCTGTAGAATCACAGTGCTGCTGTAATCAATAATGTAAATCTAACTCAGAGATTGGGCTCTAAATGAGTTCAGTGATTCAGATCAAATAATGATTTTGAGAAAACATAACCAACACCCGAACATTTTTTAACTTTGCTTGTCTGGTTAGTTTTAATGCAGTTAAAACTGCCCAAACAAAATCTAATATTAAACAGTCAAGGATCAAGAGCTCAACTAAAACAAACCCTGACCTCGATGATGGTAACTTAAAAATTGTGATTTTCTCCTTTGGTGATTCTGCTTGTTATCATCAGGTGTCTTCAATAATGGTCCATCATCACCCAATGTATCACTTAATTATCTCATTAATGCTTCAGTGGATGAGATAAAAATATGGCAGGACTTTTACTTTCTGACCCCTGGAATGTCCACCTCTGATGCAGGTTGAGCAAATTTGGTCTTGTGGCATATGTTGATGAGTTTTGATGGCGTTTAACTTGCAGAGCTTTGTTAATAATCCCTCATTAGAGGTGATTGAGAAGTGCAGAAAAGATGAGTTGTTAACTATAGCTAACCACTTCCAAATTGCGATTCCAAAGCAAACATTAAAAAAGAAAATTAAAGCTGAATTGATTGACTGCTTAATTGACTCTGGAGTGTTAAGCTTGCCGGTGGTAGACCGAGGGGCAGATCTTGCGGGCGTGGAGCAAAATGCTGGGAAGGTAGGTGAAGGTGAGGGCGAGTTAGTCACAGCGGAGGCGGAGGCTACCGTTGGGGCAACTCTTCCACCTTTTGAACCTTTTCCACCAGTCTCTCCCAGGTCAACAGGGGAGGCGCAGTTGAGAGTGCGGATTGAACGGCTCCGTATGGAAGCTCGAGAAAGAGCACTATCCCGCCAAGCAGAACTAGATCTGCGTCTACAGGTGCGCAAGCTCGAAATTGAAGCCGATAAGGAGATTAAGCTTCGACAGTTGGACATCGAGGCGGCGAAGGCTGCTGCGGTTTCCTCTGTTCCACAGAACTCTTCATCGGTAAGTGACAATTCAGCTAATTCGACTTCAGCCACTTTTGATGTTGGCAAACATATTGCCTTAGTGCCAAGTTTTCGTGAAACGGAAGTGGATAGCTATTTTAATGCTTTCGAAAGAATTGCAACTTCTTTGGGTTGGCCAAAAGAGGTATGGTCATTGTTGTTGCAATGTAAATTAGCTGGGAAAGCTTTAGAAGTTTATTCAACCTTGTCTTTAGAAGACAGTCTTAAGTATGAGGTGGTTAAGCTAGCTGTACTTAAAGCTTATGAATTAGTCCCAGAGGCCTATAGGCAGCAATTTCGTACTCGTAGAAAAAACGCCAGTCAAACGTATGTCGAATTTGCCCGAGACAAGGGAATCCTTTTTGATAGGTGGTGTGCTTCTAGTAAGGTGGATGATTTCACATCGCTTAGAGAGCTTATGCTACTAGAAGATTTTAAACAGTGTCTTCCAGAGAGAATGGTGCTGTATTTGAATGAACAGAAAGTGGCAACTTTATCTCAGGCAGCAGTGTTAGCGGATGAGTTTGTGCTCACGCACAGAAATGTTTTTCAGCCAGCAAGCGTTGAAAAGACCTTTTTTAGGGTACCGACGAAAGTTCAGCAACCTAAATTAAATGGTGAGAAGCCCAAAGAAATGCGGGAATGTTTTTACTGTCATAAGAAGGGACATGTTATAGCAGATTGTTTGACTCTGAAGCGTAAGCAGCAGACTCAAACAAAAGAGGTTGCATTTGTGAATGCCATTGATTCGGGTGCACATCTCGAACAGACTCAATGTGAGGTTGACAGTGTTTATGTACCATTTCTTTCTAAAGGTTACGTGTCATTTTCAGGTAAGGAGGAAGATCAGGTAGAAGTGCGGGTGTTAAGAGACACGGGCGCTGCCCAATCGTTTGTGTGTGCAGATGTTTTGCCTTTTTCAGACCAGACATCAGTTGGATCTAATAGACTCGTACAGAGTTTCAGCATGGAGGTCATGAGAGTTCCGGTTCATCGTATCCATCTGCAGACAGACTTGGTGTCCGGTTTTTTGGAGGTAGGAGTACGCCCTGCTTTACCAGTGAAAGGTGTATCCTTCATTTTGGGTAATGATTTGGCCGGAGGGAAGGTGGTACCTTCACTTGAGGTAGTTGATACTCTGACAGAGCATAGCTCTGATGAATTGGCTCAGAAATATCCAAGTGCATTTACTGCTTGCGTCATCACACGTGCTCAATCAAAGAAAGATGGTGGTGTGTCTTTATTTGACTCTTTCTTATGTGCAGATCAAGAGGCTGAGGGAAGTCTTGCAGATGAGTCTCATGTCAGTGATCAGGGGAATGAGGTTGTCGTAAGCGACCCATTAATATTGACGGTAACTCGTGAAAATCTAATTGAAGCTCAGAAGAATGATATTTCACTTGTAAAATGTTTTAAACTGGCTGAGAAACCTGCACTTAACAATGTCTCATTTTTAGTGAGAGATGGACTGCTGGTGCGGAAGTGGCATAAAAATAATGCTGTCGAGGATGAGTGGAACGTTGTTTATCAGGTGGTGGTTCCTTCCATTTTTCGTCAACAGGTATTGTCGTTGGCGCACGATCATCTGCTCTCCGGACACTTAGGAGTGACGAAAACATACAACCGTGTTTTACAGCATTTCTTTTGGTACGGTTTGAAGCGTGACGTTGTAAAGTAGTGCAAGACTTGTCAAGCCAAACCAGATGATTCCACCAGCCCCTTTAATTCCAATTCCCGTCATGGGCGAACCTTTTGAACATGTGATTGTGGATTGCGCTGGTCCTTTGCCAAAGACCAAATCTGGTAATCAGTTTTTATTGACTATTATGTGTTCAGCTACCAGATACCCAGAAGCAATTCCACTACGCAAAATCACATCCCGAGCAGTCGTTAAAGTTTTAACAAAGTTTTTTACCACATTTGGTTTACCAAGAATTGTCCAGACTGATCAGGGGACTAATTTTCTGTCTAAGTTGTGTGCTCAAGTTTTTAAGTCACTCAATATTACACATCGCATAGCCAGTGCCTATCACCCAGAAAGTCAGGGGTCCTTGGAAAGGTTCCATCAGACCCTAAAAGCAATGCTTAGGAAATACTGCCTCGAGACAGGGTCCGAGTGGGATGAAGGTGTTCCCTTGCTTTTATTTTCAATTCGTGAAACAGTGCAGGAGTCCCTCAAGTTCAGCCCATCAGAGCTGGTCTTTTGGCCATACTGTTAGAGGACCATTGAAAGTCCTAAAAGAGAGGATGTTAGGCATTGAGGACTCTAAGAAAACAAACGTGTTAGACTATGTTAGCAAATTCCATGATCAACTTCAGAAATCATGTATGCTAGCTCGTGAGACATTGGCTAAAGCTCAAGGCAAGATGAAAATGTGGTATGATAAATCTGCTGTCAACAGATCTTTTGCACACTGTAAACCCTAATGCTCAAAATACTTAATTCGTTTGAGTAGGACAAACTTAAATTAAACAAATTAGTTCAGTTAAATTAACAGTTATGAGTATTTAAAACTTTCTTTTACTTTTGAGTTCACAGCACTGACATATTTCAAGTAAACTAAACTGTTTTAGTTGCAGCAGATTTCTAATTCCAGCATGCTTTGCATCAGACTGTCTAAATGTTGAAATAAAGTGTTATTTTGTGTGTTTTTGCATAAGATTAACATAGGGAGACATAAGTTAGTGTTTAATGTTGTGTTATGTTGGGATTGACAGGGGGTTCTGTTATGTTAGTTTTGTAGGGTTACCATTCTGGTGAAGAGTAGACCGTGTGGTTAGGTTGAGGATGGGCTGCAAAACTTTTAAGACCACATATACTGTATGTTGTTTGATTATATACATGCAAATATATATTGACAGTCTCTTTGATAATTATAATAGCATGTGTTTTTTGCTAACTAACATTTAACCAAGATTTGAATGTGATGTTTATGTAAATTAACTATATGTACTTGAGTAGGGCGAGGCTGAGAACTGTGGGAGCGAAGGAATGCCAGTGATGTGATTGTTAATGAGAGACACCTGTGCACCACACTAGCATTGCTCCACTTCCATGGCTCTCGGCCCCGCCCCACTTGTCACAAAAAAATTAAGTTCTACTAACTTAAAAAAAATAAGTTAGTAACTTAAATGTTTTGAGGTAATAAGTTTCCTCAAATGTTTTGAGTATTCTGAACTTATTGAGTTTTACAGTGCAGTTGGCGATCAGGTGCTGGTTCTACTTCCCATTCCGGGGTCTGCATTAACTGCACGTTTTTCAAGGCCTTATGAGATCTTGGAGAAGAGAGGAGAGACAGATTATGTATTGCGTACACCAGACAGGAGACGTCAAAAACGGGTATGTCATATCAATATGTTAAAAGCTTACCATACCAGAGATGACAGGGAGTCACCTAAGGAGAAGGAAGATGATTCTGTCCGTCCAGTAGGTGTGGCATGTGACAAGAGCTCATTTGCTGACGATCAAGACAATGCGGAAGGCTTATTGGCGTTAGATACCCCATTGTTATCTGCTAGATTGTCTAATTCTGAAACCCTAGCCAATCTGTCAAGTTTCTTGGCACATCTTAATACCGATCAGAGGGATGATATCATTAAACTCCTTAGCAATTTTTCTTCTATACTGGGGGACACTCCTACACTAACCAATGTTTTACAGCATGATATCAATGTAGGGGAGGCCCAGCCGATTAAGCAGCATCCTTATAGAGTTAACTTTATTAAAAGAGCTGCAATGAAGAATGAAACTCAGTATCTATTAGAGAAAGGTTTAGCCAGTCCTAGTGTTAGTGCATGGAGTTCGCCATGTCTTTTGGTACAAAAGTCAGATGGTACCGCACGCTTTTGTACAGACTACCGACGTGTCAATGCTGTAACCGTCCCTGATTGTTTCCCGATGCCACAGATAGAGGACTGTGTTGACAGCGTTGGTTCCGCCAAATTTGTGAGTAAGCTGGATTTGCTCAAGGGATATTGGCAAGTTCCAATTAACGCCCAGAGCATCTGAAATTTCAGCTTTTGTAACACCAGATTGTTTTCTTCAGTACAGGGTTATGGCGTTCGGCCTCCGAAATGCCGCAGCCACTTTTCAGAGGCTGGTTAATTTGGTTCTTGCTGGTGTTCCGAATTGTAACGCTTACCTTGATGACATAGTGGTTTATTCACAGAGTTGGAGTGAGCATGTATCTCTTTTAGAGACTGTGTTCAAGCGTTTGCAGGAGGCTTCATTGACTTTGAATTTCTCCAAGTGTGAAATCGGTAAGGCTACAGTTACTACCTTGGTAAGCAGGTGGGTATGGTCAAGTACGTCCGGTGATGGCCAAAATTTCAGCGATAAATGACTTTCCAGTACCTAAGACCCGACGTGAGCTACAGATAGATTCCTGGGCATGGCCGGTTTCTATCGGTGTTTTTGTCGCAATTTCTCCTCCGTTGCTGCACCATTAACTACTTTACTCAGTCCTTCAGAACCTTTTGTTTGGTCAACTGAATGTCAAACAGCATTTGAAAATATTAAAGTGTTGCTGTGTAGTAAGCCTGTTCTGACTGCTCCAAATTTCTCCTTGGCGTTCAAACTGGAGGTGGATGCGAGTGATTTAGGAGCTGGTGCCGTACTCATACAAGAGGATAAGGATGGAATCGATCACCCGGTCTGTTATTTCTCTAAGAAGTTTAATAGAAGTCAACGGAACTATTCAACGATAGAGAAGGAGGCTTTGGCTTTGCTGTTAGCAATCCAACACTTTGAGGTTTACGTTGGTTCTTCTGTTCTTCCTGTGACTGTTTATACAGACCACAACCCGTTAACCTTCATTTCACGTATGTGTAACCAGAACCAAGGGTTGATGAGGTGGTCCCTTATTTTTCAGAACTACAATCTTGAGATCCGGTACAAGAAGGGTACAGATAATGTCGTGGCAGACGCTCTGTCTCGGGTCTAAGGAAGAGTACCTACTGGTATAGGTTGGTTCTATCAAACATGTGTATGTTTGTTTTTAAGGGTGGGGGTGTTACGTCCCGTAGCGTTCTCTCTCTCTCTCTCTCTCTCTCTTCACTGTCACTTTTTACAGGTCCCGTAATTGGATGACGTCGCGGCAGTCCGGAGTCTCGCGACATCCCGAGAACCAATGAGACGCTAGTGGGCGCGTATAAAGACCCGGATGCGACACGAGCGCGGGAGAAGCGTTTGCTTTGTTTTGTTTGCTCTCCTGCGTTTGCTGTCGTATTTTTTCTCTTGTTTAGTTTGATTTGTTTATTGTGTGTTTTCTTCACTTGAAATTGTGTTCTCATGCCCGACTATGATACTGTGATTATGGCGTGACTCGACTCTTGATTTGTCAGAGTTTGTTCAAGTCCGTCTCCGATACATAGTGATGGGACCAGGTTAGTATGTCACGTGACTTTACACCTCGCAACACGTAGAGTAAGTTGTTTAAACACACTAGTTTAGGAGCGGGTGCCAATTTATGTATTATGTTTGTTAGTTAGTGTAGATAGCGTGTTCTACACTGAAGATGTTATTTTCCTTGCTTTCTTTTGATTGTTTAGAATTTGTTTGGGTTTAGTTAACTTGTTTTGTTTTACGATTCTTTGTTTAGCACCGCTCTCGTCCCTCGCTTTGTTATCGTTTTATTTACTTTTGTCCCTAATTGTAAATAGGTATTTGTTTGTTTTGGATTATGTTTGTTCACTGCTTATGTATCATTGGGTGTTTGTTACATTGAATTATTTTCCCTTACTAAAAGCAACTATAAATTCAGTTTTCTGCTCTGCCTGTTTCTTCATCGCACACTCACATCTCCTTAATAAATAAGTCCATTCTTTTAACAGCATTTTAATAGTTAACCTTTTCTCATGTTACGTCTCCATACCCTCTAGACGCCAGGGGGACGTAACATAATTGGGGGCTCGTCCGGGATTATACATAAATAGAGGACATCATAAATGATTATTTTTAGCGCAGATTTACCAATAAAATATTGACTTTACGGGAGGAGACACATAAAGATTAGCAGAGGTGACTTCCAGGGTCAGAAAGTAAAAGTCCTGCCATATTTTTATCTCATCCACTGAAGCATTAATGAAATAAATAAGTGATTAATGAGTGATTGATTGAGCATTATTGAAGACACCTGATGATAAACAGCAGAATCACCAAAGGAAAAAAATTTTATTTTTAATTTTTCATTACCATCATCGAGGTCAGGGTTTGTTTTAGTTTGAGCTCTTGACCCTGACTTTTAGTATTAGATTTTGTTTGGGCAATTTTAACTGCATTAAAACCAACAGACAAGCAAAGTTCAAAGCAATCAGTGTTGGTTATGGTTTTTTTTGCATAACCTTATTTTATTTGAATCACTGACTCAGTTAAGCCAATCTCTTTTAGATTTACATTATTGATTACAGCAGCACTGTGATCAGCTTTATCATACATTTTTTTTTTTTGTAAGAGTTCTGATTTTTTTTTAAAAAGCAATAGAATGTTTCCACGGTAACCTTGTACACAGCGTTTCAAGGAGAAAAAAACAAGCTTTTACGGCCATCTAGTGGGCTTAATACTAAAACAACCAATACCTATCAGTTTCATTAACTTTGCAACTCAAGGTAGAATCATGCAATTCTGCAATTACAGTCGAGGGATTTGGGCAATAAAGTTGTTTTAACAGA
The DNA here is from genome assembly GCA_028476615.1 of Culter alburnus. Classification (NCBI taxonomy): domain Eukaryota; kingdom Metazoa; phylum Chordata; class Actinopteri; order Cypriniformes; family Xenocyprididae; genus Culter; species Culter alburnus. The sequence continues at coordinate 14,008 of JAOTNS010003829.1, read as the reverse complement.
ATGGACTACACTAATATTTTGCACCATAATAACAAATAATAATAATCATAATAAGAAAGAATCAGCTGTGGCGGAGGCGCATAATCAGACAAAGCTGAAGTGGCACATTTTATATGTTGCCACTTCACGGCACGGTTGAACTTTTTATCTCAGAATTCCTGACTTTTTATCACGCATTTTTTTATCGAATTCTGACTTTTAATCACGCTATCGAATTTAATATGGCAGGACTTTTACTTTTGAGCCTGGACTTTCCACCTCTGCGCGATACCCCGCGGTGGATCCGCCACGGAGTCCTTTTCTGTGTGGGTGTTTAGATTAGACCATTACACTTGCTGTTGTCTCACATCAAATCAAAACAAGTTATTATCTAAGATATTATTGTGAGATGTATTATTCAGTTCTCTGTCCAGGAATTTTTATTGGCATTTCAGGCCTGGGAAAAGTCAGAAAATGGAATAAATGTTAAAAGTCTTGGAGAATCATTTAAATTATTCTAATAATAAAAAATCATCCAAAGGTTTTATATTATATTTTTATATTTTGAAAAAAAATATTGATTTGAAATTGTTACCGGACAATGCAAACCCTGCCCATCTCTTAAAGGGATCATTATGACCAAAAATAAAGTAATATACATTCATTTGCATCAAAAAGCATTCACATTTAGTTTCCATCAGGAATCTAAATCTGTGTAAATCTGTTTGTTCCAGGTGTGTTTGGTAATTCAGTGTCAGTGATGAGGGAGATTCTGTCACTTTACGCACTGATACTGAAATAATAAAGATGAAGACATACTGTGGGAAATTTGAAATGAAATGTCCCTCATATCTAACGTCAATAGAGAGAAACAAATCTTCTCATCTAATAATACTGATGGAGATTCAGAGACAGACTGAAGCTGGACGATCAAACTGGATCTCGACCATCACAAACATCACAACTAACAGCGAGTTATGAAGTAACAGATAATTGGAGCAAAATGGTCCATCAAAAACATTCAGTGTTTCTGTCTATGGTGAGTAAAGATAATTGTCAAAATGTTTGCATATGTCAAAAAAAAAAAAAAAAATGGTCCCTTTTTTTTTTTTTTTAAATTATGTTATTGGGAAAGGTAGGTAGGTACACTCTCAGAAAATAAAGTACATAATTGTACCTTTAGGGGTACAGGCTTGTCAGGGCTGTACCCTAGAGTACAGTTTTTGTACCCTTGGCATGGGGTACAAATTTGACCCTTGTGATTTGTACCTTAAGAGACCAGTTTTGTACCTGTGGTGACAATTTTGTACCTTATTTAACAGTACAACAATTGACCCTTCAAAAAGGGGACCGAATTGGCAAAATATTCTATACTACCAGTGTGTTTAAGATTTTAATTCAAAATGCCTAATCTGTTGCAAAAAGCTGTCGTTGTTAAAATATGAATAACAACCACTTTCAGTCAGTGAAGGGATTAGATTTATTAATGAAATGAAACATTAAAACATTAATTAACAGCTTTTTCTCTCTTTCCTTCATGATTCTGCTATTATCATCAGGTGCTCCACTAATTGCAATCATCACATCAACTCAACAAATTATCTCATACTTTAACACTGCTTCAGTGTTACTTTTAACACCAGCAAGATGGACAGCCTCTGCTAAGCCATTTTTTTTTTTTTGTAAAACATTTACATTTATTTTATTTTTATTATACATTCAGGGTAAAAAAAAAAAAAGTAAATAAATAAAACAGGCATAAGTAATCATAACAGTAGCAATAACAAAAAGACATGACAAAGAGTAAAATGAAGCAGGTAAAATAAATATACAAATACATTCTCATCAGCAATAATGGAAAACTGAAAAATGCTAAGATAGACAGACGAAGTAATAAGTGCACTTAAAACTTTATTCTCAATATTTATGTAATTAAAATATTTGCTGAAATGAAAAGGGTTACATTTAAGGATATATAATATATACATATATATATATATATATATATATAGTTTTATTTTAATTTTTTTTTTTGCAGATATCAGCAAATCCCGGGAAGAACCACCTGTGCAGCCAGATGAATATACCCAAGAACTCTGATTGGGGACCGGAGGAGGAGCCTTTCTACTGAAAAACAATAATCGCATATAGTCTGATATTGCTAATCCATTCACACATTGTATAGTCAGCTGTATTAATTCAAATTCTAACCACTATCAAAAGTAAAAGCCCAGAATGACATATCTCAGAATATTTATGTTTATAGATTTAACTATAAAATTTTATGTGCTTGAATTTGAAGTTGATAATAGTCGTGAACATAAAATAAAATTTTGACTTTGGTGGGTGTATAATTGTACAGTCGTTAATCTCAAAGAGAAGTGAATTTTTTTAATTAATTAGGCTTTTAAACAGTAGGCTACTACATACAACTTTGTTGCAATGCACCATTTGTATCAAGGATATATCCCATGTCATCAGAACACACATGAAGTAAAGAAAAAAGTGACGATCAAGAAAAATACACACATAGAAAAAACATGAGGGTAAGATATTCATTTATTGGTGGCGACGTGCCCCTTCTCGCTTGGTGTCGCAATTCCTTTGTTGCGATGTGCCCATTCTCCGACGTTGGTGTCGCAAAGTGGTTGCGACGTGCTATGTCGCAAGTCTTGGTTGCGACGTGCCTAGTCTTTGTTGCGACGTGCCCATTCCGGCGTTGTTGTCGCAAGTCTTTGTTGCGACGTGCCCATTCTCGGGCGTTGGTGTCGCAAGTCTTTGTGCGATCCCACTTCTCCGACGGTGGTGTCGCAAGTCTTTGTTGCGACGTGCCCTTCTCGGCGTTGGTGTTCGCAAGTCTTTGTTGCGACGTGCCCATTCTCCCTTGGTGTCGCAAGGTCCCTTTGGGGTTGCGACGGCCCATTCTCGGGCGTTGGTGTCGCAAGTCTTTGTTCGCGTGCCATTCTCGGCGTTGGTGTCGCAAGTCTTTGTTGCGACGTGCCCATTCTCCGCGTTGGTGTCCCAGTCTTTTTTATTGGGCGTGTTGTCTTTGTGCTCACCGCGTTGGTGTCGTCTTTTTGCGATGTGCCCATTCTGGGCGTTGGTGTCGCAAGTCTTTGTTGCGAATGGTGCCCATTCTCAGGGCGTTGGTGTCGCAGTCTTTGTGCGAGTCCCATTCTCGGGCGTTGGTGTCGCAGCTTTTTTTGCGCCCATTCCCGCGTTGGTGTCGAATGTCGATGTGCCCGCCCATTCTCCGGCGTTGTGTCGCAGTCTTTGTGCGATGTCCAGTCGGCGTTGGTGTCGCAAGTCTTTGTGCGACGTGCCCATTCTCCGACGTTCGTGTCGTTGGTTGGTGGACCGTTCCATTCTCCGGCGTTGTGCCGCCAGTCTTTGTTGCGACGTGGCCCATTCTCGGCGCGTTGGTGTCGCTAAAGTCTTTGTTGCGATGTGCCCAGTCCGGCGTTGGAGAACCCTCATATCAGTCTACTTAGGGGACGAGTCTTCTACAAACCATCATCCTCCTGTAAGAAAACAAATTCAACAGAATTTAAAAGAAATTAAGAGGACTGATGTTTTCATGAATACACAAAATACTGATGTCACGCATCATCTTTCAAACATCCCCAAAAGCACTTTAAAAAAAAATCTGCTTTAAAAAACAAAAATCATGATCCGAACCCTTATCTTCATATCAAAAACTCAGATGGTCAGACAGCGATTCAGGGTATACCATTTCTACCAATACATTACCATGACCTTTAGCAAATATCATGACCTAACGTTCCATGAAACGTGTATGTATACAATGTAAAAATAAAAATAAAAATCCATGTTCAAATGTCAATCACAGCATATTTACTAATTAACGGACAGCTATGTAGTGTAATGCAAGCTTTGCCTCCTAGTAGGGCTGTAGTCAGTCCACCTTTGTCGAGTCAAAGTCAAGTCCCAGTTCCAAATGAGACAGTCCAAGACAGAGACAGAAAAAAAAAGATCCTCTTCAAGACCTCTTCGTACATAACTATTTGATAATTTATGTTGATGCAGAGACACATACTTCTATTCGAAATAATATTTTGCATTCTTTCTTTGTTGCGTTATACTTTCCGAGTATTCCCAGCTATAGTATCTATATAGTATATTAAGACAGCTATAAATTTTTTTTATAATGGTCAGTGGTGAAACTTGATAGCCTTGACTTTTTTAGTATTCAGGTTCCAACACTCACATATAAATAAAATACTAAAATAAATAACTAAAAGCTTTGTGGCATCCGTGCTGCACCATAATGATTAAGCTTGTGTTTACCAATCATCTGACGCCTGAACATGTTTACAAGACCCTTAACTAACATTGGCGAGACAAATCAAAATATTGCAAAACAGCCCAAATAATGCAATAGAATAAGAGCTATAACCTAAGTTTTGCAGGTTATGTAGTAATAAAATTCAGTTAAAAATACTACAGAAATTATGGATTGTTATTTTACATTGTTATAATTCTGTAGTCTTTATTGTAATCTTAATACAGATTTTTATTCTTCTATTAAAGTTAAAAACTTATTTAGGAACGAGCGAACGCTCTTTTCTTTCCTTTTTCTTTTGTTCGTTAAAATAACAGGAGACAGACAGCAGCAGGAATATTGGACTCTCATGCCCGGTGCATAAAGCCCTTTAGTGTAATTTTCCCTCAAGATCGCGCTTATTTTCTCTTAAAACTTAAGGGTGTTTGCAGAAAATCACGTTTAAATGTTCCTTAATGGTTTCTTTAGAGGCGAAACTCATAAACCCTAAAATTTTCCCTAAGGTGATATATTTTTTCATTAAGTATGCGCAAGTGTTGCAGGCAGAAGCCCCTTAAACCTGCTTTCCCTAAGTATATCGAAGGTTCGTAAACTTCACCTTTAGTGTTACACGGAGTGAGCATGGTTTCAATCCATCGTATAATGTCCACGATCGTCCGCTTTATATGATAACAATGTACTTTAGCGGTTTATTCCATAACATTGCTGAAATATAAACATCCTTATAACCTATCTTATATGGTCCACGAAGCGCAAACGGCGTGCATCACACGGCAAAAACAAACCTCATTGGTTTCTTGCCCACATTTGAGCTTCCAGACACCAACAGGGCCGTAATATATGGATGGTCTTTCCAATGATAAGGATATTAAAATATCTTATTTGTTATCTCCAAGATGAAAAGCTTATGGGTTTGGAACGACATGAGGGTTTCAGGTGAGTGAATGACGGCAGAAATCTCAATTTTTAGTAACAATCAATTTGAGTTCTCTTCTCTTTTCAAACTTTGGTTTTCTTTTTTGTTTTTCCTTAGCCATATATGTTGTTTTTCCTGTGGAAAACTACATCATACTATAACACATACGTGTCCATGGCAACAGTCGATTTGGGTTAACGGCAAAACCTGGATGCTGTCGTTAAACACTTAACGGTTTCCCGTACCTAAGAGAACATTTAAGATATTTATATGCAACACCCTTAAGCATTCCCTTAGTTAAGGGGAAATCACGCCTTACGTGTCATACTTAATGGACAAAACGAAGGTGCTTTATGCAACCGGCACTGTTTCCTTTTGGGATTTAACAAATTTAAAATCGGTTTACGATCTGCGGATCCTACATCCCTTACCATTGGCAGACAAGCTTACGATCCAGCAGTTCGTTTGTCTCTAGGACAATGTAAAGTATGGGCGATACTGTCCAACTGTGGATTAGCCCATGCTTTGATGACACATTATGCTGAATTCATATTATGGCTGGGAAGTAGGGAATATGTGATTCCTTACGCATTTGCCCATACTTGTTTAGATGTCCAGACCCTACTCTATGTATCCTCCCCCGTGAAGGTATATGACTACCAAGTCACTGTCTTAGTTAACTTTGATGACCACAGCGACCACAGCGCGTTTCTCATAAAGAGTAACTTCTGCTTCAAGAGATCCCAATCTCCCTGGTCTAGCTTGTGAGATTTCCAACATTCCTTGAAGAGTTTATGAATGGACCCAATACCGTTACACAACATACGTTCTCTTTCTTTGCCATTATTCAGATACACACAGTCAGTTCGGATCGTTAAATAGCTAAGACGGGTAATCACTCATTTTGGTAATTGTGACTCTGTTTGAGACTGAGCGTGGCTATTCGCTCCACTAATATAGATCAGTGGTGCCGCACTTTTGGCGTGAGTGCAACCTGCGGAAACCGGAGCGAATGAGAGAGGCGCCCCCGCCGGGTGTGTCACTCACTTCAACCGTCAGAGAAGAGAGCAAGAACGTGCGGCTGATGTTATTGCCTGTGCGTGGCCGCTGATAACAACGGATCGGCTCGGAATTGGAAAGTGGTGAAACTGACCTGCTGGACTCGGTCGAGACCAACTAGAACTTTTGCCGAAGTCTGAGACAAGTCCGAGTGGAAATACCAACAAATCCGTAGCCACAGAAAACGTCTCGAGTACTACACACTACCTCCTAGTCCATTTACCATTACCTTCCCACTGGCAATACGTCCAAAGACTCTTTTCGTCTTGGTCTCAGGTTGGCAAAGACGTCCATCGGGCCAGAAGGAAGTTTTTATGAACGTCTTTTTTACGTCTCGTACATCTAGTCTATACGACACGCAGAACACCAAAGGAGAAAATCACAATTTTAAGCCATCCATCATGGGAGATGATGTTTTGTTTTAGTTGGGCTCTTGACCCTTGCTTTATTAATATTAAGTTTGTTTGGGCAGTTAAACTGAGTCATAACAGCCCAGAGCAATAACGGAAATGATCAGGTGTTTGTTATGATCACATAACCATTTTTGATCTGAATCACTGAACTCCTTAGATTTACATTATTGATTACAGCAAACTGGATTTACAGCACAATAAGCTTTACAATGTGATTCAAATGATTCAAAAGGTGTTTTGAACAAAAAAAAAAAAGATTCCATTTAGGCACACACAGACATCAAGAATCAGCCTGTGAATCTCAACAGTGGTGACCATCAAAAAGCATGTTGCAATGCATTCTGGAGCCACCAATCAAAATTCACCATGCTCCCATCATGCATTGCTTCAAAAATTATTAGGCTTAATTGTCATAGTAATTTCCCTTATTCTCATATTTTATTTTGTTCTGGTTTAGCGACTTTTTTAGTAGCTTGTTTTTTCTAATGTTCAGAGGTTGATCTGTTGACAGAATATGTTTGCTTGTCACCGTCATTGAGATTCACACAGGCTGATTCTTGATGTCTGGTGTGTGCCTAAGGAAAGTTTTTTTTTTTTTTATCATGGAAAATCCTTTATATTGATAAAGCTGTCTTCTGCTGTAGAATCACAGTTCTGCTGTAATCAATAATGTAAATCTAACTCAGAGATTGGGTCTCATGAGTTTCAGTGATTCAGATCAAAGATGGTTATGTGAAAACATAATCCAACACCTGATCATTTTCTCTTTTTGTCTGGCTGTTAGACTTTTAACTGCCCAAATAACACTCTAAGATTAATAAGGCAAGGGTCAAGCCCAACTAAAACAAACACCCATCTCCACGATGGTGGCTTAAAAAAAAAAAAATTGTGATTTTCTCCTTTGGTGATTTGCGTGTTCGTCTATATCGGATGTCCAGTAAGACGTCAAAAAAGACGTCATAAAAAAACTTTCCATCTGGCCCCTCAGTGGACGTCTTTTCACCTGAGACAAGACCTCAAAAAGACGTCTTCTGTACGTAATTTTGCTCAGTGGGTCATTGTAAAACATTAAGCATCAAACACGAACATCCTGCAACTGCGACTTAACCCCCTGTCCGGGTCCGACATCAACGTATCTCATCTTGCCCCTTGCAATTGTTTCCAGGGGCTTTTATTTATAAGTGCACTTTTGTTTTTATTAAATTTGAGTGTTTGTCAATTTGTCAATCCTAACTTTAACGAGTGACTTACATGCAATCAAACACTCTATATACTGTTACCAATGCAATTTTAAGCATTAACAAAACCCTCTGTTACACTGCTAGTGTGGAACAGAAGCTTGCCCCTAATCGCAAATAAATATTTCTTTACAGACTGTTACTCAAATTACAAATTAACAGCAACTCTTTAACAAAGTCATTTTTGTCAATGAATGCCTCTTTTATATATTAATGTTTTAATGGATTATTAAGGTTTAATAATAGATACATAAAGGTTTTTTTGCGTTTGGGGAAACGGAACATCATATTCGCATATTCTCATGTATTATCATACCCGCCTGATAATAATTATATTAACTGGATAAACTGTATATAGCGTGAGCAGAGACGGACCGTTGTGAAGCTTTAAATTTAGTGAGTTTAAGCGCTCTCACAAACACTCCTGGTAACTCACAGAAGCTGATGACACTTGCGACTTAATCTCTTACTCCAATCTGCAGTTGTGAGTTAGTATGGGAATGGTTTGGAAAATTTGCCGTGTGACAGTCAGAATTCAGACAGATCAACGCACACTGAACCAAACTCTTCGTTTCATTGATGATTAAAGCTGAATGCTTCTGATTGGCCTCACTCTCACAGAAACGCCTGTGGATTGGTTATATGTGGTTTCAAAGTTTAACCATATTATCACAAACTAGAGTTCTATTACCTAAATATTTGATTTTTTTCCAGGTGTTTCATGACCGTGAACGAACCCTGTTTATTGTTTGTGTCCACTGCCTCACCTTGATTTGTTTGCACATTCAAAAAAAAACCCAAAATAATAAACGTGTTTTACAGGTTCATTTAGGATACATATGCTACAACCCATAGTAAATATGGCAAAAATAGATTTATATTAATTATATATGCCATAAAATAATATAAGTTATTCATACTCTGAAAAGAATTTGGCAATTGTATAGCCATTTCACAAATAATCACATAAGAAAATGGTGAATGATAATGTTACATTTTTAAGGTACACAAGATTGAAAACAAATATATAACATAATATTTTGTTGTTTATTTACAACTTTTTTTTTTTAAACAGAGTAGGGTATTTTTTTTAATATTCACTTAGCACTCATAGTACTACTTACTTCGTTGTACTGCGTAAGGATCCCTGCGGCGACAGTAAACCACACAGCAGTTACAAGCTAACAGCCATCATAACACCAGCACAGCTTTCCTGGTACGCACCTGTAATACAGACTGGATCTGAACAGCTGAAGACAAACGGACAGACGTTTTACTGATTAAGAACACTGAACTGGATTTTAACATTGCTAAAGGGAAAATGTATGTAACTACCACCAATTACAGAACACTGAAGCCTCTTTTCCCGGTGATGTGGCGCGCGGCTACGACGGCTGATCTGAGGTGACTGCTGACGTGATCTTCAGTTATCTTCTTCCTCCAGAGTCTTTGTTTCTGGGTTCATGATGGTCAGAGATCCATCTGATTAGCCATCTTCATCTGTCTCTGAATCTCTCTTCACACGGAACATCTGTACAGATCTTACTCTGATCTCCAGCGATGTAGCAATGACGAGATCTCATTAAAAGCCATGTCAGTAATCGTTTGGGTTTTGCGTTCACCAGGATCTACATACAATTCACCCGCCTTCACTGACTTGGTCTGTTTCAGCTCGTTGAGCGCAGGACACCTGAAACCTATGATTCAATTTAGCTTTCTCAAAATCCCCAATGATGGACACAAAGTAACATCTTTCATTATGCAGAATAGACATTTCTTGACATATGCCACTCATTCTATAAATGACCCATTCACAATTTGAATAATAGTTTAAGTTTATTTTTTTTTGCTAATGGCCACATACACACTGCACTCATTTCATTTGTTCAGTTCACCTTTTCAAAGCTGCTTTGACACAATCTGCATTGTAAAAAAAAACAAGCGCTATATTAATAAGGTGACTTATCGTTTCATGGGTGGGGCTTTTTTGTATTTCTCTTTATCATCAATTTAAAAGAGCTCTGTGTCCGCCCATTAATAGAAGGCGCATGGAGGAAAAAGTTTGGTAGAAAAAAAAGTGTCAAGCAAATAGGATGACGCACCCTTGAAGGATTTAAACAAAACCCATTCAAAAATGTTGGAGAGATGCCAAAGAGTGCTGAGTGGAGTCAGTGCTTCAAGACCACTACACACAGACGTATTCAAGACATGGTTTCCAGCTGTCCCATTCCTGTGTCAACCCTCTTGCAGCGTCAGAACATCCTCATCATCTGAGCTAAAGACAAAGGACTTGGACTGCTGTTGAGTGGGTCCAAGTTATGTTCTCTATGAAAGGAAATTTTGCATTTCCTTGGAAAAAAAACAGGGTCCTCGAGTCTGGGGAAGAGAGGATAGGCACACAATCCACATTGCTTGAGGTCCAGTGTAATTTTTCCACATCATCGATGTTTGGGGCCATGTCATCTGCTGGGTTGTCCCTGTGTTTTCTGAGTCCAACAGTTCAACGCAGCCGTTACCAGTAAGTTTTAGAGCAATTCATGCTTCCTGCTGCTGACCACTTTATGGAGATGCGATTCAAGTTTCCAACAGACGTTTCACCTCATACAGTGCCAAAGCTACCGTACCTGGTTTAAGAACCAATGGTATCCCTGTTCTTAATTGGCCAGCAAACACTCTCCCTGACCTTATTGTGGAAGAGGAATATGCGCTATGCCAGACCCAACAGCAGAAGAGCTGAAGGCCACTAAATCAAGCAACCTGGGCTCTCATAACACCTGAGCAGTGCCACAGACGATCGACTCCATGCCACGCCGCATTGCTGCCGTAATTCAATGGCAAAAGGAAAAAAAAAAAGCCCCCCCCCCAACAAGTATTGAGTGCTTACTGGCTCATACTTTTCATGTTCATACTTTTCAGTTCCCAAGAGTTTCAAAATCCTTCTTGTTTGTCTTAAGTAAAATTTATAATTTTCTGAGATACTAATTTGGGATTTTCCTTTAGTTTGTCAGTAGGGTGTTTTCGTTCCAGTTTTTTGGATCGACTCGATTCCAACTGCCCACTGTGGAGTCGATGGAATCGACTCCTCGCCTCCATTGACTGTACATTAAAACAGGTCGTAATACGCCACGATGACATTACTTACACACTTATTCTTTTTCCCCAAGGAAGCCTGAAACCCCAATTAAAAAAACAGCACCTGTAGCGAGAACTGTCCAATTAAGTCCAATTTAGAGATACGGATGAGTAAGCAACTTGTTGCTAACTGCCGATGCCTAATTTTTAAATGAGAGAAAATCAAAAAAACATCTGTTTCCCGATATTATGTCAGAATTAATAACAAGAAATAATGGATTCTTAATGCTTCATCTCATTATAATGGTCGTGGGTATATGGTGTAAATTGCACATGGTCTGCCTTAAAGTGCTTGGACACGAGAGTTCGATATAAAATCTATATATATAAAAATACATACATGTAACGTTATTAATGTGTTTATTGTTGATTTGAGTTATTATTTTTATTTATGGTAGTTTTAAACAGTTTTAACTATTGAAAATCAAATCTATATTTCATTGCAATATATAAGCTACCATCATACTAAAAGCTTACACGGAGGTATGTTATTACAACTAATCCCTATGACTGTTCTCGATTTCTAAAAGTAAGCTACATATATGTGGCAAAGTTTTGCTGCGACAGCTCTCTGACTCGATCGTCAGTTCCAAATTCCTCGTCTTCATCATTCGTTCCTTCTTGCCTTAGTGCACATAACCCTAGACATTATGCACTGCACGTACTGCAGCTTAATGGAGTAGGCTAGGCTATGGATTCGAGAATCAGTAAACAAGTGAGCGATTCCGGAACACAGCCAACCGAGTTCGACCCCGAGGTCGATTCCTTTCTGGAGTCGACCCTTATCTGGGGCCTATTCATCAGAATCGACTCTTTGGAATCGGACTCCCCCATCACTATTTGTCATTTATAATGATCAAATTAAAAAGACTAAACATTTGAAATAAATCAGTCGGTGTGTAATGAATGAATATAAATACAAGTGTCACTTTTTAATGGATTTGTTAATAAATCAACTTTGATGATATTCTAATTCTATGACCACCACCTGTATAAGTTCCTTCCAAGTGAATGGGCCGCTGTAAATCTTGTGCCCACACCCACCAAACACATTTTTGTGGATTTTTGAAGGATGCTGTTTTTAACGTGGATATGAACCACGAGAAGTACAAAGCCTAATTGTTTATATAATGAATAATAATTTAATCAGCCAAATATTACATGCAAATACAGTGAAACAATTTGGTTCTGCCAACTGAGATAGGTGAGCCAATCGTTTCAACTTTAGCCTAAAAAAACTATTTGGCTTGAACTTTTTGTTTATAATGATGTCACTATTACCTCTAATTTTGTTTAATTTATAGTTTAATATATAATTTTATATTTCGTTTTATTCTTGTGTAGAGCGTTATTTACCATATTAAATTATAACATGAATGAATTTGTTTGCAATTAGAGGTTAACTGGTGTTTTTAGTGTACAAATGAATTTCTCATTTCGTGATTACGTCCTCTTCTTAGCCGGGTTATGTTTTTCTCTGTGTCCGGAACTCTAGGGGCGAGCTTCTAAACCGTGCCACTTTTATGGGCGTGATATTAAATGAAGATGTTTTCACGACTTCAGTCCATCACGATCAAGGATTGGCAGCATACAATTTGTGTAAATCACACATGAACCCTGTCATAAGATGATTCTGATTTCGTTCGCGCTCGGATCATTGCTCATTTCAATGTTAGATTTTTAAATGAGTCCAATGTGCACACATTACTGTTCAACAGACCATGGTAAAGTAAATGTGCCTACAGCCATGTTCTATGTAAACACGTAAGCACGCACTTGTGTTTACTATGTGCACTGCGTAGGATGGCATGAAACAAGAGAAAGTATTTGCTGTTTGGTATTTATATAGAATAAGATTTTCGTTAATTCAATGTTTACATTGTTTTCTTGTCAGATTTTTGATGGAAAGAAAGTTCAACAAACAGCATTATCTAGCAATACAAAGCTTTTTTGTAACAATTTCCAAAACACTGCTTAATGAGCTTTGACAGCTTTATTTCTCTTGTTGAGCGTGTATCAAACTGCCAAAGTAACGTTTGAAATCTGGAAAATTTGAACACTTTGACTCATAAAGCCTCATTACGAAATCACGTGACTTTGGCAGTTTGATTATATGCCCAACCCCTGATTTGAAACAAAAGATTCGTAAAGCTTCGAGCTTCATGAGCAGCGTTTTGAAATTACCCATCATAGCTATTTTTGATAAAGTTTTCGGTGTCCCAAAATGATTCTCATCACTTCATAAATTCGTTTTGACCACGGTAGTCCCACAACTGTTTGAAATGTCTTTAGTAGCGTTCTGGGCAATTTAAAAGTGCAAATTAACCTTTCTGCATGCAGGACTTCACTAAGCCTCTGATTTAATCAAAAATATCTTAATTTGTGTCTGAAGATAACCAAGGTTTTACATTGGGAAACGAAATGAGGATAGATTAGACAGCATTCCACCATCACAATTATTAGTTTAATGATGCAGCTGCTGTAGAAAAAGCTATAAATGACTCCCTACCAGCAGCATCCTATATGCACAGCCTACTACTGGACTCGTTTCTTTATGTTAACAGACGGAGCAGCGTAATGAGTGCAAAGACAACTGCCTGAATTACATTTTAGAAATCTACCAGTACCAATTTTAATTATAAAACTTCAACTGACTTGTGAATCATGCTACGGTAAGATAGTTTCAAACTGCCATCCTTGGCGAGCCACATACTCCGTCTTCGTTCTGTCTGTTATCAAAGAACAAAAGACAAAGAGAAAATCACTTGCGCTCTTGACTGAACACTTTTGTAGCGTTTCCTTAAGTCTTTAATGTATTTACTTTTTTTTTCAATGAGACGATCCATGGTATTTACATTTGACTCATTTCTGTAGTAGCCTATTTTTGTTACTCAATACTACTGTTAGACCCACCGAAAAACCTAAAGGCGTGTTTTATTTAATTGTTCTCTTATTTCCATTTGCAAAT